>OX457045.1:1811852-1821852 GCA_949752735.1 Lumbricus terrestris
GATTGTTTTCTATAGAAGTTGACGTGCTGAACACGGTGGTGTTCTCAGAATTTTTGTATCACGTCAGGTTTTTGAGAAAACGGGCATGCAAGATTTTAACTGAAATGCTTGTTTATTGCATATTATGCACTGGTCAACAAATTTTACCTTTTTTGGTTTCCGAAAAAACTTTGACTGTTTTCTAGAGAAGTTGACGTGCTGAACACGGTGGTGTTCTCAGAATTTTTGTATCACGTAAGGTTTTTGAGAAAACGGGCATGAAAGAGTTTAACTGAAATGCTTGTTTATTGCATATTATTTTCAATATATACTATAAATTAATTTCATTGCAAAAAAAAATCTTTATGACAGTTCTTCCTCATAATATTGGGTGCTGATGATGACTGTATCACTTAGTTTCCTTTCCTAATCTTGCCCGAGAAACCAGAAACATTAGTGAGACAAACTGAGCAGCCCCTCACAGTCATTATCTTTCTGTTCTCGCCAGACCATCGGGACAGCAAACAGCATTGCTTTCGCAGGACCCCCGAAGTCAAACTCTAAGATCTGCAGCACATCTTCCACAGCAAATGAGAGGCACCCATTCCTTGGCTTTCTCTCCAGTCTTGCAACCAAAGTACATCTCTATGCTCTTTTGACAAGTCCAGTCATTGTGTGTTTCTGAGGCTTACTCATATAACTGTAGCAAAATGTACATGTATCACATTTCATGCAACACTGGCGAGACATTTCTGCTGCCAACAACCGTCTTAATATATTATATAGTTTAAAGCTTATCTGAAAATAGACTGGCTAACTTGTTATGCATCTTGAATACATGCATACTGTATAGAAAACTAAACTTTGGAAATACGACATCAAACTACAAACAAACTGATGCCAACTTCCTCAGTTGGATTTGCATGTAGACCTTTGCAGAGAAGCGGCTCTAATAGTGCTTAGAACTTTTGCAGGAAGATTCTAACCAGCATTAATGAATATGCAGACCCAAGTTTATATTTTATTATGCAAGACAAGCATATATGTAAACTGTCCTAAGTGCATGCCTGGACATACCTCAGTTACACGAAGCTTATTATAACGATGTATCCGAAAAATGGAAATAAATAGAAAATTGAAGATTTCTCAAAAACGTTACGTGCTGGGACAATTTCAAGGTCATTTTCGTGATCAGCAGCAGAAACTGCATAAGAAACACCTGAAAGTGTTCAGGAAACAAAATCACTGTTGACCAGTGTAATAGTATACAATAATTGTCTTATGTACGACGTTGTACGTGCATTGGTGTGTATGCGTGTGTGTGTGTGGATGCGTATGCCTGTGTGTTTGTGTGAGTGTGCGTATGTGAATGTGTGCGTGTATGTGTGCGTGTATGCGTGTGTCTGGGGTGGACTTCTTGGGCGCTGCAATAAATCTGATTGTTAATCAAAGCACGCACAGAGTCGGTCGATCTGTCACACACCCGTGAATGCATTTAAGAATAAAATGCACCCATTAAACGTCAAGTTACTAGTCGCGAGAGAGTGAGTGAGTGAGTGAGTGAGAGAGAGACAGACAGACAGACAGACAGACAGACAGACAGACAGACAGACAGACAGACAGACAGGCAGACAGACAGACAGACAGGCAGTCGTTGTCCTCCTCCTCCTCGTCATCATCCACGTACCACCACCAGCTCCTGACTCCAACCATTTGGGGGCGATGGATGGGTACGAAATATCTTGATCCCCATCATCGTCGGTCATTTGTAAAGTTCATTCACTCTATTCTCCTTAATGATAATCCAACTTACGTAGGCTACATTGTACTCTCTGTAATGTCTCCATTTACATTTTACATTGACATTGTCTAACCAACGTATCTTTGCCCTTGTTATCCTTTCCTGCGAATCTTGCATATCATGCTTCATTGTCTGGGATTCGGACAATAATTACTGGCTTTCTCTCTCTCCACATGTCCAAAGTCCTAACTATTGGAGTCTTCGCTAAACGACTTTGACCAAAGCAATGCAAAGCAGTATTGTTTGTTGACCAAAATGACTGACGAAAGATATTCATGAGAATCGAGTAAAAGGCTATTCATCTGTCTTGTGACCTTTCGATTCCAATGGTCTCAAGCTAAATGATGACGTATACAACATTTATGCAATATATGCATAACATATAAAATGTCAGATCGTGTGGCAGGTGAATTGCGTCCGACCGAAATGGACTGGATGGAGTCATATATCGCAAAATACCAATGCTTACTTGAATCATAAGCTTAAACTATATAATATGTTTGCTTCAAATCAGCTCATCTATATTCCACGCGAATGTATATATTTTATCTAAATATATGCATGGTGTGTATAATTTAGAAATTTTCGTAGATTTTGTATTTTACATAGTATATGGTTTATATATTTATATGCTTGCCCTAGGATATATGTATATATACATATATATCCTAAAATATATAATTATAAGGACGAGTGTTTTGGGTGCAGGGGCGGATCCAGGGGGGCCAATCCGACCATGGTCCCTCCATTTAGAAATTTCTTTAATTTTTACCAGCTATTCTGGCCCGGAATAATTTTTTTACCAGCTATTCTGCAGCCATGGCCCGGAAAGTTGATGTGGCCCCCACCCATGAGCAGTTTCGTGAGCCTCTCACGCACCACGAGGTCGGTACACGACTAGGTCCGTGAATGGGCTTAAGAACACTGTACGACTAAAAAAGTCCATCAAATATTTTGGCGGATAAAATGGCATTTTTTGTTGGAATTTCGACAAATTACTAAAAAATGGTCATCAGATTTTCTGTGACCAACGCGAAATTTTTTCCGTGTCCCAAGACCCAAAATTTTGCCCGCCCCCTCTTCGGAAATTTCTGTATCCGGCCTTGATTGCGTGTGGTGTATAGAATTGATACATTCTACTGTATATTGAACATGAATACGCTATTGTTATTATTATTGTTGTTGGTTGTATTTAGGCTAAATATATAATTGTTTCTATTTGGAGGAAAGAGAGAAATTTGAGAAGACATTGAGTGAATGATGAGTATGGGGAGAGGGAGGAAGAAGGAGGAGAGGGAGAAATGCGAAACGAAAGTGGTAACAGACAGACAGACAGACATACAGAAAGGCAGACAGACTATCATCATCAGCATCAAAAGTCCGTTCCTGTTTACTTCACTCTCTGCACTCACCAACATTCGGGTCATCTTCCTGCAGCGGCAGCAGCATGTTCCTCTTCCTCCTCAACCTCCTTCACCTCTTCTTTCTCCTCCTCCCCCTTTTCTTCTTCCTCATATCTTCCTCCTCGTCCTCCTTCTCCTCCTCCTACTGCTTCTCCTCCTCGTCCTCCTCCTTCTCCTCCTCCTGCTCCTCCTTCTCCTCCTCGTCCTTCTCCTTCTCCTTCTCCTGCTCCTCCTCCTCGTCCTCCTCCTCCTCCTCCTCCTCCTTCTCCTCCTTCTCCTCCTCTTCCTCCTCGTCCTCCTCCTCGTCGTCGTCGTCCTCGTCCTCGTCCTCCTCCTCCTCGTCCTCCTCCCCTCCTCTCCCTCCTCCCCCCTCCTCCTCCTCCTCCTCCTCCTCCCTCCTCTCCTCCTCGTCCTCCTCCTCGTCCTCCTCCTCCCTCCTGCTCCTCCTCGTCCTCCCTCCTCGTCCTCCTCCTCCTCCTCCTCCCTCCTCCTCCTCCTCCTCCTCCCCCTCTCCTCCTCCTCCTCCTCCTCCTCCTCCTCCCCCTCTCCTCCTCCTCCTCCTCCTCCTCCTCCACAGTGCGTGTGTTCAAGGCCGTAGCTAGGGGGGTGTTTTGGGTGTTTGAACACCCCCCGAAATGGAAAATGTGAAAAATAATATAATGCATTTACGAGCATATGACGTAAAAACCATGAAATAAAACCATGAAAACACCCCCGAAATGGAAAATGTAGTTTGTTGGGAAGGGAAATTGGTGAAACACCCCCCGAAAAAAATCCTGGCTACGGCCTTGCGTGTGTTCGTCTTGTCGTACGACTAAGCTCCAGTGTTGTCAATGCGGCGTCGTATTAGATATCTACTCGGGGCGCACGCATGTCTACCTCAGCGTTGCATCGCCACTGCGACCAATGAGACCAAC
Source organism: Lumbricus terrestris (assembly GCA_949752735.1). Taxonomy (NCBI): domain Eukaryota; kingdom Metazoa; phylum Annelida; class Clitellata; order Crassiclitellata; family Lumbricidae; genus Lumbricus; species Lumbricus terrestris. The sequence continues at coordinate 1,815,953 of OX457045.1, forward strand.
CTACATGCACCAACCAATGCCGACGTTGATCATCCGTCCGTTCGATGTTGTTGTATAACGAAGGATAGGAAGAAGAAACGCAGCTGGAGATAATCAGTGTTGCTTCAGAGCAGAGTCTTCTTCTTCGGTATAATTATCGTCACCTGCGAATCACGAAACAACAACAGGTATAAGATTATAATTATTATAATACACGTGCTGTAGCCTACACGTCATGCACGTCATGGATATACATGTATATATATATATATATAATATTATATAGATATACTCTCAATATAGGCCATAGGAGTGTACGTTCGTAGAACTGGAAATGATTCATCATGATTATTATATATGTCTTCTTTAGGTTCTCTGCCCTTCGGCAGGTTCCAACCTCCAATGACGCCACTCCTCTCTGTGCTTATTATATTATATATGTATATTCATTATAATTATTATAGTTGATTTCATAATTATAGACTATATATATTATCATTTTGTAGTCATTTTATGGGATTCTGCAATTAGATAAATATATAGATAGATGGATGGATGGATGGATGAGTGAATAGTAGATTGCTTGCTAGATAGCTAAACAGACGGACAGACAGACAGACAGACAGACAGACAGATCGAGGTATAATATATCTTCCTTATAATCAGTTCTTGACACCATGTAGTCAATCGACTGAGATGGGTACAAATAAATTCTCTCCAATGTGCTTCGTCATATTTTGTTAAAAATCCATTCATGTTCCATTTTAGTTTAGCATCAGTCTTATATAGTCATCTTGCATGTCATCTTGCATGTCATCTTGCATGTCATCTTGCATGTCATCTTGCATGTCATCTTGCATGTCATCTTGCATGATGTCGTCTTGCATGATGTCATCCTGCATGTCATCTTGCATGTCATCTTGCATGTCATCTTGCATGATGTCATCTTGCATGTCATGATGTCATCTTGCATTGCATGCAATTCTACAGTGACAATTTTTCTGTATTATACATAGATCCATCGTCCGGACTATCAGACTCTTTGTTGAACGACTTTGTATGCAGTAATAGCAGTAGTTTAACGGCACTATGTGATAACAAGGATTGCTAGCGTCGCCCTCCTCCTTTACCCAAGCTTGAGACTGGTGCTATCAGAGTGCAAAAAGCGTCGGAATTACACTATAGTATTATATATGCGAGAGTTGTTGCAATACCTAATTGATGGGATAACTCCCGCATACACGATAAACCCATGGCGGCGCCGTATTACCATCCAGAGGTGATTTTTCCCAATTGCTGGATGTGAAGAAGAATTGTTGTTTCAGTTGAGAGTTGTTACGATTGCTGGATGCGAAGAGAGAGCCGTTTATCAAGGATCTGACGGCAGAGGGAGGCATCGTGTTCGTTGGAGTGGTCCGTCTGTTGGGAGTGTCGTCACTTAATTGCTCACTCTTCCATATTGCAGCGGAACTCTGACAAATCACCTCTGGCTGGTAATACGGCGCCTGGGCTCATCGTGTTTGTGGGAATTCACCGGTGAGAACCACTTCCAGTTATCTGAACACTACATGTACGTGCATGCATGCTTGAAGAGCTTACCAAAGACAACCGTTTTCTTGGCATTTAAGCGTTTAAGAAGAAGCTATTGGAATATTGGGCTATTAAGTGTTTCAGGATAATTTGAAGTGGTTCTAACACATACACATCCAGCCAGTGTCCTCTGAAACCATTCAAAACCAGTGTTATGCTATGCTATTTCTATCTTTTGAATTTTACATTTTAATGCTTTGAATTTACAATACAAGGAATAATTTTTAAAAAATGATCCTTCTAAGAATTATTGTCACATTATTTTGTCAAATCGCCTATTCTATTTCTGTAGGCCTACTTTCTTCGCTGTGTTCCTCATTGAAAGAATTTCTTTGTCAATTGTCGATGAAACTTCAGAACAACAAGAAGATATTTAGGCAAACTATTTCAATTTAATTTTTTTGTGCTAAATATGACATGTAGGCTACTGTGTAGATTAGGCTGACAGAAATATATATAGGCCTACTTGCACTGGGGCTGCTCTGTTAGCAAAACCAGATCGAGGTTCCTTAGGGTATTACGGTATTACCAATAGACTATTGTCACTGGTATAATAGTGGAATTGCTTATTAATTTTTGCCTTTACACATGAAATGAATTAAAATGTATACAATAAACTCGATTGATTGATTGATTGATTGATTGATCGATCGATCGATCGATCGATTGATTGATTGATTGATTGATTGATTGATCGATCGATTGATTGATTGATTGATTGGTTGGTTGATTGCCGTGATTCACACATTTTTGCTGCTTGTGTCTTTAGTTAGGTATGTCACGACATTGAATAAACATTATTTTAAAACATAATATTTCAACCGTCTTAGGATAGGCGAACATCCAGTTATAATAATAAACTTAGTTCCTACCATAAAAATTATATCAATACCATATTATTATAGATCAGTAGTGATCATCGATTGATTGCTCGGTATCATCAGAGGATGAAGGCGCTAAAGAAGTCTGCCCTGATTAGACCAGACGACGCCCTCCCTTCCCCCCTCACTCAGACGCTTATCATCTGATCTTCGGTCCGCAATAAATTCATCGCTCGGCCGTCCGTCAGTTGAATGTTCGGTCGACTTCATTCCGCATCGGTCCACGATCCGAAATCCCATCCGAGCCACCAGCCACGCCGGCGACTTGGACTCGTCCCGAAGAGGGTGGTGGTGGACGGTTGGGGGAGATGGTGGATCGCGCAGATGGACCACAGGACGTCGTCTCCAGATGATGGGTTGTGATGAGGAGAGGGGGAATGGGGGGGGGCGTCGGGCTGTTGCGCATGCGCAGTGAGGAGGGAGCGCCGTTGGTCGGTTCGTTTAACGGTCGATCGGAAGTGAGTTCAAAGTGGAATGGACTGATTGGAACGCTTCTCTGATCGGATCCGATCCGATCGAAATGAGTTGGAAAGCATCGGAATCGTTCGGAAGTCATCGGAATCCGAATATATCTAAATGCATTAGAATTAATCGGGAATTAATCGTGAATTAATCTGAATTCATCGGAAATGATCGGAATTAATCGGAATTAATCTGAATTAATCTGGATTAATCTGGATTAATCTGAATTAATCTGAATTGATCTGAATTAATCTGGATTAATCTGAATTAATCTGAATTGATCTGAATTAATCTGAATTAATCTGAATTGATCTGAATTAATCTGAATTAATCTGAATTAATCTGAATTAATCTGAATTAATCTGAATTGATCTGAATTGATCTGAATTGATCTGAATTGGTCTTAATTGTTAATAAAAGGAACGAACTTCATTGGAATTAATCAGAAAAGACCGGAAATCATCAGAAAATTTCTGAATTCATCGGAATAGATCGGAATTTGTCGGATTCACTAGGAATAAATAAATTCAAATGATGCGGATTTGATCTGAAAGGATCGGAATTCATTGGAATAAATCGGAATAAATCGGAATATATCTGAATACATCTGAATATATCGGAATAAATCTGAATACATCGGTTTCATTTCGAAGAGGGTTTTAATGGATCGTTAGTGAGATTGGAAATGATGAAGAAGTTGTTCGATCATGCGTCATACATGGAAACCAATTTCCAAATGATTATTGAACTGGATGAATTGACATCAAAGACGAATCACCGTCTCTTCTTAAGAACTCCACCCCACCCCTGTCCATTCCTCGTCCTCTGATCTCTTCTAAATTCGTCATGCATGACTGCGCAACATAATCAATCGTTCCTATTCGTCGGATCGTCGAAGCGAAACGATAAGCTTTGCAATTCAGGACAATACTTCAACAATTGTAATAATAATAATATTGGCTACAACGGCAGCAGCAGCAACACCAAAGACAGCAACAACAACTTCGAAAAGAAGCACGTCGTCGTCGTCGTCGTCGTCGTCATCATCATCATCATCATCTTTTAAACGCCCTATAAAATCATCGATGTAGACACACATAATCACCACCATCCATATAATTTATTATAGCGTCAGCCATTTCACAATAATTCCGTCAATTGAATTCGTTGCATTTTGCTTCAGGTTCCGATTCAGACGATTCGAATCCACGAATTCAGCCTCAACATACATTGCCCTTCGTTTGAATCTGAGAAGGTCGCAGTCCGGCTTCTGCCGCAGCTATTATAGAGGAGCGCCACACAGCTATTATAGAGGAGAGTGCCAAACAGTGTTTTAGAACCCAACAATAAAAACATCATTGTGTGATAACAAAGACAATTCTTATCGTCGCCCTCCTCCATCTCGCAGCCTTTGGACTGGCACTGACAGAATGCAGACAGTGGCGGTGCTGACCATCAGAAACAGAATATAAACAGAGGTTGGACAGAGACCTTGATTTTCTCCACAGTCGTCATGCACAACTCGTGTCATTAACTGGGACTGTTGTGTACGACTATTATATACGGAGATGACGCGTCAAAAAGACACACTATACAGCTGGAACTACACGGAACACTTAGAGCAGCATCTCTTCCGATTGACCATAACAGACTAGAATCGTAAGATTGGCGAAAATTAGCAACACTTACGATTTACAAAAGAAGACAATTGTAGCTGTTCATACAAAAGAACGACAATAATAATGCAACTGCAAAACTAGAGATACGACAGATTATGGATACCATACTTGTATACAGAGAGACCGGTGACATTTCCATCTGTTACCAACTATACGTAAGATATTAACAACAGCTGTTACCATTAACGAGACAGCACCTGCAACAATTTAACGGTTGTCTAAAGGTGCTATATAAGCGTTGATGACGTAAGCGTTGATGACGTCGACACTTAGCGATGACGTTCACAGTCTACGCTTTCTTTGTGCTCATCGTCAGCCTGGCGATCGTCTCCGGGAATCTCTTGATAGTGCTCGTTCTGTTGCGGACCGACGCCTTGTCGCTCGTCAACTGGTACTTCTTCATGTCCCTCACCGTCTCCGATCTCTGCATCGGTCTCTTCGTCACTCCTTTCTCCTTCTGGACGTCACTCTTCGACCGCTGGATCTTCGGTGAGAGGTTCTGCCACGCCGAGGCTTACCTGTCGACGGTCTTCTGGACCACATCCGTCTGCTCACTCATGTGCAACAGCGTCGATCAGTACGTCGCCATGCGTAAACAGGATCGCTACACGAGCATCATGACCCGGACACGGTCCATCTGCTGGGTGGTGCTGCTCTGGTTGGCCGCGCTCAGCTTCTGCATCCCGCCCATCTCGAAGGCGCGCTACTCCATCTCCGCGTTCGTCTGCCTCATCGAATGGCGTCACCAGAGGGCCTACTTCGTCACTTCCGGTATGCTAGTTCTACTTCCGGCCTGCATGGCGATCGCCGGCGCCAACCTATACGTCTTCACATCCGGGTTCCGTCGCGACAGGAAGGGCTACGATGACGTCACGGGACTGCGGAGGCTCAACCTCTACGTCATGAATGTCGTCATCGGCGGCGTCTACGTCATCTCGTGGCTTCCGGTTTGCGCTCTGCAGGTCTACGAAGCAGTGCGAGAAACGGGTCCACCACCCTCCTCCTCCGCCTCCTCTTCCTCCTCTTCCTCTTCCTCGTATTATTCGTCGTCGTCGCTTCCTCCTCTCCACTTCTGTCTCGTCTGGCTGGCGATGGCCAACTCCGTCTGGAAGTTTCCCATCTATCTGTTCTGCTTCGATGACTTTCGAACTGGACTTCGCGCCGTCCTCTGGACCAGCAGGTCGACCATCTCAGACGAGGAATGCTGCACGTGCTGACCTTAAACGACCTCAGCCAATCAATCGTACAGAGCGCGTCGTTCATGCGTGACCGAATGGAGTTTTCTGTTGCCAAAGCCAATCATCCGTGC
>OX457045.1:1826852-1861852 GCA_949752735.1 Lumbricus terrestris
AACCATAATCATATATTCTGTGCCATTTGAGTTGACTCATTCAAGCTAATCTTATTGGGAAAATTTTCCATCACATCAACACAAAGCTCTGCAAGTGTGCCTAGAAGAGTACTGGTGACTTTCGAACATCTAGGCTACACTTCCTGGTTATGCCTCTGTTCTTTATTTAGGCAATCACCATAACAGCGTACTCCTTGAAAAGTTGTTCCTTTGCAATGTTAAATAAAAGCATCTGATGCAGGTGGTAACAATTAGAGTGTACATGAGTTCTTGGTAAAGACTAAAGAGTTGCTCAAGTGCTGTGTTCAGTTCAGTGCAATCACTAGTCCTATCATACATGTTAATGGCAAACCATTCTAAAACTGGCATCTATGACAAATTATGCACTGCTTTATCGATATCATCTGTGACTTCACATAGATTCATCAATGCTTCAGTGACCACTGGATATTAATCCAGGCTTTGCCGGCTGCAGCTGCCTTTTTTGGCAAACTTGATACTGTGTCACCTCGTGTAAAACAGTGGAAGACTTAGGCTATAGCTACCGGTACCACTTATCAGCATTCACACAACTATGTGAATTTAACAACTCATGAACTGCAATCAGGCGACTACATCGACATCATAGTTAATTTGGTCCAGGGCTACAACTAAATTTGTATGAAGAGTTAAATGAGCATTTCGTCCATGACTGACAGCAGGCAGATCTGGAAAGTTTTCTAGCAAATGATTCTTAAGTCGAGTAGCATTAAGGTTTACTTGTCAGAAAATACATTGACACTATGTTAATTAATCTTCGTTTAATTAGACAAATCAGGGTGACACACCACACCCAGTAACATGTCAATACACTTTAAAAGTAAACAGCAAAATAATGTGAAGATAACATTGTCATTAACGGGTGTCAAAGAGAACCCTCCGAATAAAGTTTCTAACATCTTTAACTGGTAGAACAAAAGGATGTGGTCTAGGTCGCAAGTTATAGGTGGTTTTTGCAAGAGATGGAAAAGGTTCCTCAGGACATATTGACATTTAGCATTATATTACGAAGCAGCCCAGCATCAGCTCCATCAACTAATTTCTCAATGTTCGGGAACATCGTGGAAAGGAATATCCCCCAATATTTCAGAAATATCATTCTAAATTTCTACAGTGTTATCCACCGTTTATTGATAATGAGCAATTTTGTTAATATGACAGCTTCAAAGTTAATATTACAGTATGAAAATTGAACATTTTTAAACAATGGGAGGGAACATTCATTGAAGTCTTAAACCATGTTTCTGAGCTCTGAAATCAAGAATAATTAATTTCGTGAAGATGACAGTTTAAAAAGCTACGGCTACAATGTGTCAATCCAAAAATTCTTACACAATTGGGATGTGACACTCTGAAGTCTTAAACCATCACTAATTTTTATTAGGATGACAGTTTAATTCCTAGTTTCCTACAATTACAAAATGGAAATTCAGAAAATTTAAGCAATGTGAAAGAGACATATATTGAAGTCTTAAGGTATGTCCAGAGTGAGAATTGTGGAAAAATAACTGGGGGGTTGGACCATTATCCACTTGGAATTCGGGTGTAAAAAACAGACTTTACTATGGGGCTCTGAGAAAGACTGGGGGATTGAAGCCCCCAACACCCACGGCAATTCTCCCCTGGCTATGTCTTTCATCAATGAAATTAAGAGAAATGTTTTGAGATCACAGTTAAAATTTCAAAAATTACAACAATGAGGGTGAACTTTTGAATTCATAAACTAGGACTATTAGCACTGGAATGATGAGCAATTTCTTTAAAATGACAGCCCAACTGCTACCATTGCAGGTGTAAATAAAAATATTCGACATTTGGAGAGGCACATTTCTGCCCAAGTCCATTCCGCTGCTCGGTGCTTCGCGCCTCGGTGATCGTCCTTCGGCCGTCCCCCCAAAGTTCGTACCAAGTCTCCACTTATGCATGAAGACCTCAAGCCTTGACCTCACTAAGCACCAGGGCTGTTTTTAAAGCATTTTTCACACTGCACAATTAACTCCTTCTTTTCTTTCCCAATCCTCTGTGGCAAATTTCTTCCAATCCGAGGACAACAACCTTTTTTTTACTAGTTTTAGCCGTACAGAAGTGCTTCTACAACTGCACAAATCCATTTAGAACTGCACATTTTGTGAACTACTGCACGTTAAAAAATCCTGCTAAGCACCCCTATCTGGCAAAAAATATACTTACTCCAATCAACTATGGTAAGCGTATTCGTGGACCATTTTTCACCGCTATGGGTCCAATGCTCATTAGGAGCCATTGTCTACGAATAGGCCCACCCGTGCCGGGGAGAGTTGTATAGGGTCTATATTGCGGAGTTCTTAATAATATTGCACACTTCGATACAGCGTTTATAATATGGACGAAAATAAGCAGACAGCATAACGGCCAATTGAACGATTTACTCCCGAATGGTAATATCATTAATATAATTGTGAGATAAATTATATTACAACAATTATTATTATTATTATTAACATTTACAGCGTAAGCGGAAGTATAAAGCAGCTGGTAACCCATATCAACGATTTGTTCGCGAAAAACACGCCAGTCTGTACCACGTTTAGCCTAATTGTGCATAACGTAGCCCAAAAGACGGCGTTGTCGACTTTTACAAAGTTGACTAAATTTCAGTATTTACAAACGTATTCATAGGTGTTTGTATATCAGATTATTTTTTAAATTAGTCAACCTTTAAAAATAAAAAGTTTGTTGCTTGTACATATAACTTGAACAATCCGGGAGCTTTCTGTCGTTTATTGCCCGCACTAGGACGCCTTGCATGGCTTTCAAACAAACAAGCGGTTGACGACTGTGGATGGAAACCACTTGTATTACTAATAGTATTATTATTTTAACATACCTGTTTTAGACACCGTTTATAGTGTTTTTATTTATGCTATATATTACCTTTATTACGTTGTTTATCAACTACATGCGGGATTCCAGTGAATTGCATACTCGTTGAAATATCATACGGAGATAACACAATCAATCCTAAAACGTTACCCGAAGACTCTTGCCTACTTCGACCCGTTTGATACCTAGTTCTTATAGTTGAAACGATAACTGTTATGGAAGCATTAAGCGTTATGGGAGGGAGAAGGGGGTGAGTCAGAAGTTTTTCCACGGGGGTATCATCAATTGTATCATCACGTGACTTGCAGTGATAATGAAATCATGGTTATGGTTAGAGCTGTCTATCTCTCTCTGTTATGCGGTCAAGTTCTGCTTCGGCAGTGGCAATATTTTGAAGTGGCAATCTTTTCATGCAGTCTCATCCAGTGTGAGAATTGTGGAAAATAACTGGGGTGGGTTGGACTATGATCCATTTGGAATTGGTGTGTGATAAACGGACTTTACTATGGAGCTATAAAAAGACTGAGGGTTGGAACCACCCCGAACCTCTGCAATTCTCACCCTGGTCACATCGAGACAAGACATTGTTGGAAATGTCAAATCATACGATCGAGGTAATGTCCAGTTTTCCACGATCATCACAACATTATTAGACCTACAACCACACCTTCGTTCTTTGCCATAGCCGGAATTTCTCTCAGCCTTTCCTTCCGTTTCTAAAACGAAATTCGTCCTTCTAATGCAGAAGAGTTTTCCTGCTTCGGAAGCGTTTAAAAAAACGCAGCGAATGTAAGTGGCAACCTATCATCGCCGAGCGCAACGGGAAACGAAAGGAGAGACGCCATCTTCTGTCGAATTACGACGATGCTGTTAGTCAGAGCTGCATGCAGGATGGACGAGAGTTTGAATGCCTGGAGAGATCGAGGTCTACTACTGCCGCCCTCCTGCGGTGATCCGAGTCGGCGTGGAAAAACAAGCACGGAAGAATCATTAAATGTGAAGCACTCTCAGTAAATCTGCCTCTAAATTAAGCCCAGACCAGTATATAGTGTGGCCAGCAGTGTGAGAATTTCTGGGGGGTTGGGGGGTTTCAACCCCCCAGTCTTTCTTAGTGCCCCATAGTAAAATCTGTTTTTCACACCCCAATTCCAAGTTTATCATAGGCCAACCCTCCCAGTTATTTTTCCACAATTCCCACACTGGTGGCCAGAACGCCTGAAGACACGAGCTGACTGGCGACGGCACACATTAGTTACTGCTCGTATCAGATACGTTTATCCATGCAAGCGCTTCAAAATGTTATGATTTACTGTCTGGTTGTAGACAATTAACGGTGACCTGTTTTATGTCCAGACAACAGAGTCGATACTTACGAGAGTGGCTACACATGCAGTGTCTCATATCTCTAGACATTGCTTTCAAGAGTCTTCGCTATAAGATGCAATGAAAACAGTCATTTATTAAGCAAAAAGCATTTTTCTGGCCAGGGCTTTTTAAAACGTGCAGTTTTAAACAAAATGTGTCGGCCTAGTTGTAGAAGCGCTTAGCCTATATGTACAGTTAAAACCAGCAAGAAGGTCATTGTCCTCCGATTGGAAGTAATTTACCATGGATGATGGGAAAGGAAATAAGGAGTTGTGCTGTTCTAAAAATTCCTTTAAAGCAGTCCTCTTTCCGGCTGAAAACAAACCCCCTTTCTTACCATTATAGGCTGCCTATCTGTCTGTCTTTAGCATACAATAGTCTCAGAAATACTGACCTAAATGTATGGCTTGGTTCGAAAGTGCCATTGACAGATGTCTTTGCATATAGGATACTGTCTGTTTGTTTGTATGTGCACTTGTTATAGCGCCCCTTCAAGCTCTCTCTACTCAGAGGCGCTCCCGAATGCAGAGCGGACACTGCATCGGAGTTTCACGCCGAAGCGCTGAGCAATTGCGAGTGAAGGACTTGCCCAGAGTCCCTACGCGGCGAGGTGGATTCGAACCTCGAATCTTCCGGTTTCAAGGCAACGACGCCACCACTACACCACCGCGCCCCACGCGCCTATATAGCCTATGCTTTCGATGAATCTATCGTATTGAATAATATGACAATTTATGTAGCACCTCTTGCAGTGCTGTACTTCCGGCTCCAACGCAACGAACATACATGTCATACACCTACACCAGCGCGCCACACGATCCATACGTTCCTGGCAAAGTTAAAAGATGTTAGATCGGTCATCACCCTTAAATAATAATGTAAGTTCAGTGAACTCGTTTCAAAGGATTTGCCGACTTTTCAGGGACAGATCTGTTTGCAAATGGATGGAACACAGACCTCTCCCATCTTCCATCTTCTATCTTCTTAAACGGTCGATGCTTCACTTCCACTAACCTCCACTTCCCAACCAATTCAAATTCCATCACAAACATTTTCTGACGCCTCTTCCATGACTATAGCGAGACCATCTCGGCCGCTGGAGTGAGAGTGCTATATACATGTACGGCGGACTGGAATATACTTTCCTCCATCTCCCAACTCTCCCATTGAAGCAAGCTGAGGTTATGGGAAGCTGAAGCCAAAGGGTACTAACCACCGAATGCCTCCTCCTCCTTTCCCTCCCTTTCCCATTCGATTGAGTCTTAATCGTCGGCAGATCAAAGTCCTCCTCCTTCTTCATTTGTCCGATCGGTTGAAGAGGTTGATCGCAACCGCGGTTAACATCGCTTTCCATTTGTTTACGTGAAACGTTTAATGGCGCAACATCAATGTCTGTCCAATCTATCAACGATTCACTCATCCATCGATCTCTCCATCTCCGCGTTCTTCCACCATCGCCCATTTCCCCATATATCCCAGGGCTGTTTTAAAGGAATTTTTAGAGCTGCACAACCCCTACTTTTCTTTCCCATCTTCCATGGTAAATTACTTCCAATCGGAGGACAATGACCTTTTTGCTAGTTTTAACTGTACATTAGTGCTTCTACAACTGGACAAATCTATTTAGAACTGCACATTTTGTGTGCAACTGCACGTTTAAAAAGCCCTGATATATCCTTCTCTTTCACCTTTCCTTTTCTCCATCTCTTTCTTCCTCTACCTTCTCCTTCTTCTCCTCTTCTTCCTCCTCCTTCGCATCCCTACCTTCTCCTTCCATTCTCCTATTCCTTCTTCTCCTTCTTCTCCTCTTCTTCCTATTCCTTCTTCGCTTCCCTACCTTCTCCTTCTATTCTCCCTCCCCCTTTCCTGCTATTCCACTTCAGTTTCTGTTATTCACCTCCTTCCAGTCCTCATAATTATTCTACCCTTCCTTCCTCCTTCGCCAATTTTCACCTTCCCTCTGTACTTCACATTTCTTATTCTTCCTTCCTCCACCTGGAGTTCCTCCTTCTTCTCCACAATTCCACTTTCCATTATTTTATCCAGAACGTCTTACTCAGTCGCTGCATGCATAAAAACCAGACGCAACAGTTTGTCACACATCAGCAATGACAGACGATGCAAGACACGACTCTCGAAAGACAATACAAACGAGGACAGACAGGATGCCACTTTGGCTGTAAAGCGGTAACAATACGAAGAACAATGGACTGGACATATTATGGCCAAGGACAATAGAGAACATTTATTTGTACCCATCGCTGCCAACTGACTGGCAAACTGATGTGGATCATGACATAATAATAAAGCAGCCTGCTCTCTTGTCTCTGTCTCTGTCTTTCTGTCCCTCTACGTACAATGTACGTGTAGCTTGTTTTGTGTTTGTGTGTGCAGTGGCGTCTAACCCCCCCACATGAAGTGGGAGAACAAACCCCCCCATTTTCGCCGACTTAAAACAATTGTATGGGAATCTGTTCATCTGTTACGTACGCACAGTGTTTAATCTAGTCCCCCTCCTCTGAGGGGGGGGGGAATTGAGGTTTCTAGGGGGGGAAGACAATTGAGCGTCCGAAGGACGCTCGTGATGCGCGTTGCACTGTGAGGGGCAGGGGTTTGGGGAGGGGATGCGCCCCTCCCCATCAGAAACTTTTTGAATTTCCACAATGCAATGGCACCATTTTAAGGTGTCGTCTTAACAATATTTGTCCTGGGTATGACGTTAAACTGCAGCTCGTCCTGGGTATGACGTTAAACTGCAGTCGGCAGGTCTTGGGCATGACGTGAATCTGCATCCGGCTATGGGTTAGCCTAAAACAACCCCCTGCTCCTGCAGGGTATGGGACAAGGTGGTATGGCGGTATGTTTTCGAATCTACCTCAAGCCACTGCGTAGCGACCTTGGACAAGTTGCTCACCCATAATTGTCTCGGAGGAAGGCAATGGCAAACCACCTCTGTATCCTGCCAAGAAAACCATCAAGGCGAGAGGCGAAAGTCGCTTGTCATGGTGGTCGCTAGGGCTCTACGAGCCGAAAGCACTAACTAACTAACTAACTTAACAATATAGCTGTACTTTTTCAGTGACCCATTAGAAACTTTTTGAATTTCCACATTGCAATGGCACCATTTTAAGGGGTCATCTTAAAATAAAACTGTACTTTTCCAGTGACCCATTAGGAACTTTTTGAATTTCCACATTGCAATGGCAGCATTTTAAGGGGTCATCTTAACAAAATAGCTGTACATTTTCAGTGACCCATTAGAAACTTTTTGAATTTGCACATTGCAATGGCAGCATTCTAAGGTGCCGTCTTAACAAAATAGCTGTACTTTTTCAGTGGCCCATTAGAAACTTTTTGAATTTCCACAATGCAATGAGAGAATTTTAAGGTGTCGTCTTAATAAAATTACCGGTACTCATTTTTCCATGCTGATACTAGCCCAGCCATGGTTTGAGACCTTAGAGTGTCGCCTCCCAATTGCATACAATTCTTGGATTTGCACATTGCTGCCGTACGTAGCATTTTAAGCTGTCATGATCTTAGTGCTCAGAGATGTGGTTCAAGACTTCAATAAATGTCGCTCCCAATGCTTAATTTTTTTTTAATTTGCAGACTGTGATGGCGGCTTTTAAGTTGCCATCTTAGACGAATTTTCATTATAGATAAATAAGCTCAATGAATAACACTGTAGTAAATTATAATGATATTTATGAAATATTTCTTAAACATTGGGGCGATATAGGCATCTCCGCCACCCCTTTAAATCTCCGTCTTAGAAGCTGAAAGCTAATAATTCGAATTCTCCACAGAAACTCTCTGTGTAGGCAGACCGTTAGCTGTTGACAACTCCTGCTGATGTCGATGCAACTCTTCGCGAAATAAAAAAACTTATAACACACAGAAACAGTAAATTCGGTTGTCTATGGTAGACCTACATGTATAATGACCACCATCTAGCTTCTTGCACTTATGGCTGCATCTCTATAGCATGGAAAGACTCTGCTTTACATCAGAGCTGCTCTGATCCATTTCAGCGATATGCTGACCGGGAGTCTAATGCGAAACATCTGTTATTAGCTTCATTGCGCTTAGGCTACTTTTACAGAAGGGACCACTGTCCGAAGACTGGGGTAGGCTACACGTGCACAGCAAGTGTCAAACGGGTCGTTTGATTTTTGCTGCGCGACCGTCGCAATCATTAATTTTGTTGCCTTCATCACCTGCCAAGGGTGGGGCTTCGGCTTGGCTCCGTCAGTAAACGTGATTAGCGATAAGAGGTCAATCCCGAATGGGTGTGTTCCACCCTTGTATGCCAGGGACCTGACTGACACTAATGTCTATGAGTTGTCCTGCTCCCTACCAAATATAAGTGACATCAAGCGAACCGTGGGTTCGTTAGTCCAAGGTAATAATGTTTTTCGATAATAAATGATGCACAAATAATATTATTCGTATTCCAGGTCTTTATTTAATAGAAATTCACCAACCCCCCCAATTTACACCCGAAAAACGTCAAACCCCCCAACTTTCAGAAACCGTGGGAGAACGTTCTCCCAACCCCCCCATTGGTAGACGCCACTGTGTGTGTGTGTTTGTTTGTGTGTATGTGCAGACCTGCATAGCAAAGCGGTACTCTGTCTGTTCGTATCTGTCTGAGTCTGTCTTTCCGTTTGCCTGTCTGTTTGTTTGTCTGCCTGTCTGTCTGTTTGCCTGTCTGTCTCTCTTTATCTCTGCCTCTGTCTGTCTCTCTCTACCTCTCCCTCTATCTGTCTGTCTGTCTCTCTCTACCTCTACCTCTATCTGTCTGTCTGTCTATCCTTCTCTGTGCGCAAGGAACTGTTCTACAAAGTTTAACCAGAACGAGGCTCAGTTATGCATCATCACAAACGTTTTTCGTTTATTTATCTTCGTGGAAAAAGACGAAGGAATAAAACTCGGCGATATCGCATCTGAGGTGTAGAGTCAGCAGCAGCAGCACAGACCATATATCCGCATGGGTCTGATTTAATCAAAGGACCAAAGCATTTATTTATCTAGCGCAAGCGTTTCTATGCGCTGTCTATTATTCTAGCGTCTTCGGGTTTTGCTCCTCAAAGGCCGATTTTTCTGACGTGTTTACGTAAATATCGGAACGGAGCATTGCCCAATAATTACCATAACAGTTCATCAAATGAAATTGCCTCGTAACCGTTAAACCATGCAGTAGACATCAAAATTCTTATTTGTATATAATTGTGTTTGTGTGTGAATTATACAGGCTATTATGCATATAATTATGTAGACCTACATAAGCATTAGCGCGTGTATTCAGGTATGTATTTTAGTATCCTATTCGTATCTGGGTATTCATATAGTACATGTAGCCTATATGCATACATAGGCTATGTATATAAAATGATGAACAAATGTATTATATATAGGCTATATATTTATGAACACACACACACATATCCAAGGTGCAAAAATACAAAAATATTACGCATAGGCCAATATATCCCACCGTAAACTTTCAATATTCACACACCCACACGGAGAGAGCGAGCGAGCGTGTATAGGACGGCGTTTGTGTTTATATAAACAGATATTAGATCATTGCGACCAGAAAGCTGCAAATGTTTTCAGCAACGTTGTCAGCGGCGGTCGACCCAGCGAAAGCGGTCTTCATTTTCTTCAGCCGTATTTATAAATGCTTGCGTTTGACTTCGCTTGTTCGCTTAAGCAAACGTAAGTGAACGGTCCGCTGCTACTGCCACCGTGTATACAACATATCTCGCACCACGTGGTCTAACGCGCGTGCGCAGTGGCTGGTATACGTCGGGCGATGGTGGGCGGAGGGAGGGCGCGCTCAGAGCCGTTCGTCGAGTTCCAAATATAGTTGAGAGTGGAGAGCGAGTCTGCTCGTTCGTTTCTCCATCGTCAGAGAGATAGAGAGCAGAAATCTAATCTTTGGGTCGGTCGACTGTTGTATAGTTCTCCTCTCATGGGTTCGACCTCCTTCTCGTCCTCCTCCGCTTTCTCTTCCACCTGTCCTGCTCCTCGTCCTCGTCCTCCTCCTCCTTCTCCTCCCTTCTCCTCCAAGTGTGTGGGGTGAGGGTTACGTATATGACTCCTGCTAACCTCCTTCTTTCTCCTCCTACTCCTTCTCCTCCAACTACTTGTTCCTCCTACTCTTCCTTATCACCGTCCTCCTCTTACTCCTCCTGCTTCTCCTCGTTCTTGTCCTCGTCCTCTTCCTCCACGTCTGTCTCCTTCTTTCTTCTGTTCCTTATCCCATTCCTACTCCTCTTCTTCCTCCCCTCACCTCCTCCTCCTCCTCCTCCTCTTCTTTCTCCCACTTCACCTCCTCCTGCTATTCATTCCTTCCCCCACTCCACCTTCTTCAATCCGCCTGCACGCATCTGACACAGGTCCCGCGTTGCGCGTTTATTACGCCTCGCCACCACCACCGCCACCGCCTTCCCCTCTTTATATGCCAACCTGTCCCACCTTCTTCGTTCGGCCGGTGGCAGGTAAATATAAACTGCATGGCCATGCACAGCTGCTGCGGCTGCTGAAGCTGCTGCTGCTGAAGCTGCATCTATCGCACCAGGCGATCATCCATGCATCCGTTCATCTATCCGGAGCCAGGGAGTTCTACGCTCCACTCCATCCATTAGCTGACGCGCCTCCACCACCTCCTCCTCGACCACCTCCACCACCTCCTCTACCACCACCACCACCACCAACACAAACACCAACGCCAACAACAGCAGCAACAGCAGCAACAGCAGCAACAGCAGCAGCAGCTGCGGTATGAATGTCGAAACGGATGGATTTGCGATGGAAGCAGCTGGAAGAAGGAACAGACTTCTGCGTTGGATAGATGGATATATGGCGCCAATTATTGCTACCTGCAACCTTGTAATCTGAATCCCATGTCTTCCTCGCTGCTTCCTCTCCGAGGAAGTTGACGCCGGAAGAGAGGACTTCCTGCACGGACCTGAAAGAGGACCTGCACTGAGGGTGGAGGTAGATCTAACATCCTGCCACAATCCACAACCGAAAAAATTAGACGGACATTCTGAAGTTTTCGGGTATAGATGAACATTGGATAGGTCCATGTTGACGATACAAAACTTAGTTTCGTCTTTGAGTTAGGATCAATTTATTCGCTTGATTAAACTTAACCACATTCAGTTCATCAGAGGAGCAACTAAGTTGGACTATGGGTCACAGGTAGAAACATCGTCCAGATTTCGCCTGAAACTGCGATCCGTTGTAAAAAAAACAGTTAAGGAATCTCTGCAGTGGAAAAGTTGAATAGGTTTGGATTCTGGAATTCGCGACCTGTCTTACGCTCACAGAATGACCGACTGACTATACATCTCAAACCATCTCTTCTCAGCTGTTCTTGACCATAATAATGAGCGTCCAGCTCGCATAGTTCCATCTCAGCTGAATGGGGTCAGTAAATCAAAAATTGCGGGTCCGTTACTCGGGGTCGCCATAGTAACGCTCGAACGCAGGTAAGTAGTACACCAAGGTGAAGCACCTGTTGCTGAATCCCACTGCAACCTGCATGAGTGATGCTTCTACGGCGATCTCCATCTTCAAACCGATGTGGAGTCTTTTGTTAAGGTTCTGCTGCAGAGTCAGAGGAATTCAATGCGTAATAAACGAGTCCGAAAAGGATTTAAAGCAGAGGAGATTCTGTTCAGCAAATTATTCGGAAATATTCAGCGAAACCGACGAAGAGTTAGTTGTTAGTTTTCAGACCAATCAGAATTGAAGAAGAAGTCGACTATACTCAATCGCTGCAGCCTTCACGGAGTAGCCTGCATTATCGATATCTCTCTGTGGAATTCCGTCGATTAAAAGTTGTAAAAATCAACCTTTGCTCGATCGTCATAACAGCAGTTTTCTAAGAAAGATACACACGTTGACCGGTTGGCGAATCGGAAAGAAATGTTGCTAAAGGGATAATGTGTCATGCTTCGGCTCGACACCCGCCTCCCAGCTGCACACCTCTCGTCGGCGTTCGTCTGACGTGAGCCCCTGAAGCACCCGCAGCGTTCATCTGACTCCACCGGGGCCACCCTTACCCCGTTGCCATGGAAAGCGTGTTCAGCACAGCGGCCGAGCTGGTCAACATCAAACTACGCAACGACGATGACATCATCGATCGACTCAACCACCGTTACACTGTCGTCTTCCTCGTCATCTTCTCTGCGGTGGTGACGGCCACGCAGTACGTCGGCGACCCCATCCACTGCTGGTGTCCGGCGCACTTCACCGACAACCACGAGGAGTACACGAACAAGGTCTGCTGGATCTCCTACACCTACTATCTCCCGGAGAACGCCATACCCGGTCAGCCGTCCGCGCTCAAGCAGCATCTCGGCTACTACCAGTGGGTCCCCATCGTACTCCTCCTCCAGGCCTTCCTCTTCTATCTTCCATCTCTCGTCTGGAGGGTGTTTAGCGACCGCTCCGGTATCAACATCAACAACCTTGTGGAGGCGGCGGAGACCATCCAGAACGCACTCTACCCGGAGCGACGGGACAAGACGATCAAGTACATGATTCGACATCTCGACCATTACCTGGAGTACCAGAGAGAGTACCGCGGAGGCTGCTGCGTCCTAGTCAAGCACTTCCTTGCCAAGCATCTGTGTCTCGTGTGCGGCAATCGCTACGGTAACTACCTGCTGAGTCTGTACATGCTGACGAAAGTCCTCTTCTTCGGCAACTGCATCTTCCAGCTGTTCATGCTGAACTTCTTCCTCGGCACCAACTACCACCTGTACGGCGTCGAGCTCGTCCGCGACATGCTGATGGGTCTGAAGTGGAACGTCGCCTCGGCTCGCTTCCCTCGCGTCACGCTCTGCGACTTCGAGATACGCCAGCTGGGCAACGTGCACCGACACACGGTCCAGTGCGTCCTGCCCATCAATCTCTTCAACGAGAAGATCTACATCTTCCTCTGGTTCTGGTTCGTATTCGCAGCAGCCGCAACGTGCTTCAGCTTCCTCCGCTGGTTGTGGGTAATCGGATTCCGCTACAGTCGGATACGCTACATCAGAAAGCACCTGAAGGTCATGGACAAGCTGAATCGGGACAGCGATAGGGACCGGAAACTGTCGCACAAGTTCGCCGAGGCGTACCTGCGACAGGACGGCGTCTTCGTATTGAAGTTGGTCGCAAAGAACTCAACGGATCTTGTCGTCGCCGACATTGTGGCGGCGCTCTGGGACAACTATAAGAACAAGCCGACGAACGGGACGAGTAGGACTGAAGAGATGGAGATTGATGAGGGAGGGGATGCGGCAGCTGCTTAGGTCATGCATTAGGAAATTTAGACATCACTCATGAAACGTATACGTGCGCCTTACTCTGTCTCTCTTTGTCTCTGTTTGTCTTTGTCTCTGTCTCTTTGTCTCTGTTTGTCTTTGTCTCTGTCTCTTTGTCTCTGCATGTCTTTGTTTCTGTACGTCTTTGTCTCAGTTTTTTGTCTCTGAGTATCTTTGTCTCTGAATCTTTGTCTCTGTATGTTCTTGTCTCTTTGTTCCTGTGTATCTTTGTCTCTGTATCTTTGTCTCTGTATGTCTTTGTCTCTGTCTCTTTGTCTCTGTATGTCTTTGTTTCTGTATGTCTTTGTTTCTGTATCTCTGCCTCTCTTTGTTTCCGTCCGTATTTGTTTCTGTATGTCTCTGTCGCTGTCTTTGTCTCCATATGTCTTTATCTCTGTGTCTCTTTGTCTCTGTCTGTCTCTATCCTTTCCTTGTGCATGTAGGAGCGTCTTTGTCAGTGTGTCTGTCAGCCTCCTTTGCTTCGATTTGTGCCTATACATATATGGCTGTACAGTTATGTGTCTTTCATCGTCTATCCGTATTTTTATGTAGGTCCTATTTATATATTTAAATCATAAAGGTAGTCGAATCTTTCTTCTCGTATCACTCTGCCTCTTCCTTATGCGTGTGTATGTCTCTCTCTCTCTGCACCTTTCGCTGGCGCTGTCTTTGTCTTCGTCTCATATTCAGATCTCTCGCAAAGTGAAATGCTGAACGATTGAGAAAAGAACAATGCTCCTAAGGCTTCACATCATCACCAACGAGTCCCCTGTAAGTTCCATCAACTTTTGGGATAGTCATTTAAAAACTTGTATTTTGCTTGACACTAGGAATTAAGATTGTTTTATATTATACACGGGAAACTTGCATATTATATTTCTAGTAGCACGCTTTACCATTGCGCGAGTTCTGAGATAGCACAGCCGGATGCAAATTTCCACAGAGACTTAGAAATTACCCTGACCTTAACATCGTAAGTGCTTCATATTATTATTACTAAGAGACTCTTGCTATTATTAGACAGTGTGCAAATAGCTTAGGATGGTGATCTGTGATTAGCATTATCGCTTCAGAAACTAGAAGTTTACGACTTCTTCGGGTACCTGGTATAATAACGAATTCTTTTTTGCCTGGTATAATAACGAATTCTTTTTTGCCTGGTATAATAACGAATTCTTTTTTGCCTGGTATAATAACGAATTCTTTTTTGCCTAGTATAATAACGAATTCTTTTTTGCCTGGTATAACGAATTTTTTTTGCCTGGTATAATAACGAATTCTTTTATGTCTGGTATAATAACGAATTCTTTTATACCTGGTATATTAACGAATTCTTTTTTGCCTGGTATAATAACGAATTCTTTTTTGCCTGGTATAATAACGAATTCTTTTTTGTCTGGTATAATAACGAATTCTTTTTTGGCTGGTATAATAACGAGTTCTTTTTGGCCTGGTATAATATAACGAATTCTTTTATGTCTGGTATAATAACGAATTCTTTTTTGCCTGGTATAATAACGAATTCTTTTTTGCCTGGTATAATAACGAATTCTTTTTTGTCTGGTATAATAACGAATTCTTTTTTGGCTGGTATAATAACGAGTTCTTTTTGGCCTGGTATAATATAACGAATTCTTTTATGCCTGGTATAATAACGAATTCTTTTATGTCTGGTATAATAACGAATTCTTTTTTGCCTGGTATAATAACGAATTCTTTTTTGCCTGGTATAATAACGAATTCTTTTTTGCCTGGTATAATAACGAATTCTTTTTTGCCTGGTATAATATAACGAATTCTTTTATGTCTGGTATAATAACGAATTCTTTTATGCCTGGTATAATAACGAATTCTTTTATGCCTGGTATAATAACGAATTCTTTTATGCCTGGTATAATAACGAATTCTTTTTTGCCTGGTATAATAACGAATTCTTTTTTGCCTGGTATAATAACGAATTCTTTTTTGCCTGTGTCTGGTATAATAACGAATTCTTTTTTGCCTGGTATAATAACGAATTCTTTTTTGCCTGGTATAATAACGAATTCTTTTTTGCCTGGTATAATATAACGAATTCTTTTATGTCTGGTATAATAACGAATTCTTTTTTGCCTGGTATAATAACGAATTCTTTTTTGCCTGGTATAATAACGAATTCTTTTTTGCCTGGTATAATATAACGAATTCTTTTATGTCTGGTATAATAACGAATTCTTTTATATCTGGTATAATAAAGAATTCTTTTTTGCCTGGTATAATAACGAATTCTTTTTTGCCTGGTATAATAGCGAATTCTTTTTGCCTGGTATAATAACGAATTCTTTTATACCTTGCATTCTCCAGAGACATGGACTTAATCCCAAATGGCACCCCAGGCAAAGCATGCATCTGGTGCTCTCTGGCCGCACTCCACTGCCTATTCAAAGGAGGAACGGTTCAGGATCCAGGCAGAGTATTGCGCAGAGCTTCATTAAAGGAATTTTTAGAACTGCACAACCCCTTCTTCCCTATCCAATCATCCATGGTAAATTACTTCCAATCAGATAATAATGATTTTTAAAGCTATTTTAAACTCCTTCTACAAACTCCATTTAGAACAGAACATTTAATGTAGAACCGCACGCTAAAAAAGTCCTGGCATTGCGCTCAATTGGGTTATGTAGTGTATGCATAATTACAAAGATTTTTCATCCCTCATGTAGGCTACAGTCAACCCCGGATGATTCGCTAATTTTTTAGCAGTGGTTGAAAGCAAAAACACTTCGAATAACAGAAAATTTTCGAATTACTGAGAAAAAGAAACATTTACATTTATTGTAAAGAATTATTTGTTGAAGTAATGAGGAATGGTTTTTTCTTGACGAGTTCTTTTCAAGTTTCACTTTATTGACACCGATAATAAAATTGTCTGTTTTCACGTGGAAAATAAGTCTGCTTTTCTTGCTCGAACTTCGAAGCTTAATACTTGCAAAAATATTAGACGTGTGCAATAAAAAATTATATCTGTGATCGAGAACTAGCCTAATGTTTGGGATAAACTCTTCTACAAATGCAACATGAATAGGCCTAGAACAGATAATCTGTCTGGTGTCATAGAGGCACAAAGTCAATCGTTTCTTTCATCAGGTTTACCTTGAACTTTGAAACGCTACTTTTAACAGTTCAAACGTTGTTTGAGGTATATAGCTAACAAAAACGTTGATTGCAATAGCTAGTTTTGGACAAACGTTACAAGCAGCGATTTAATAAAAAAAAGTCGAAGAAGTTGCAAAAGCGCTGTTTTCTTTGGCAGCATGCAGCATTCAAGATATTATATTGGCATGAATTCGTTGCATCAATCAACGCAGCAACTTACAATCTCAGTCCGTCTGTAGAATCTGCAAGAAATCAAAAGCTTCTCAGCATTACTCTTTGCGTGATAATCTCAGCAATCTTTTTGTTTCATAAAAGATTTAAAAAGTTGGC
The DNA here is from genome assembly GCA_949752735.1 of Lumbricus terrestris. NCBI lineage: Eukaryota > Metazoa > Annelida > Clitellata > Crassiclitellata > Lumbricidae > Lumbricus > Lumbricus terrestris. Next base: position 1,843,913 of record OX457045.1, read on the forward strand.
GCTCTGTTCTTTCATCTGTGCAGAGCTGTCTGCAACGAATTAATGGTTATACAACATGTAGGCTATATGTGTGTCTAGCAAGGATGGGGCAATGCTAAAACGTTCAATGCGACTGCAAGTAAGCTTATCAGGATCTGCAAAAAGGATCATTATATTGAATCAGTAAAAGAATCTCTTCTTACAAACTCCAATCCGTACGATCTTATTGGCATTTTAGTTGAAAGACGTCACTATGTCAGCAACACTAACAGTCTGTATTAAAAAGACCTGCAGAGTATATTGCAGACGCAGACTATAGGCTCAGATAGAGCTGAAGCTATTCAATTCTAAGTTTTATGGTTAAAAAGTACTTTCTTTGAAATTGATTTACTTGAACCGAAATAAAAGTCACTAAGCATCTAAATTTGTTCTGTAGGCCTACGCGAGTTTTAAATTCAAATGAAAAATAATCATTGCAATTGAAAAAATGGCCAAAAAGTCAAAAATCATGAAACTGTTAACCATAATAATTATAAGCCTACTGTAACAGTAAAGATCCCTCTAGCTATAGGCAGGGTGCTATCGAAGGAACCAACACAGTTAAGTGTATAGGCTAGGTGATTATCGCTCTGGCAAAACTGCAAACACCCCTCATAAATTTCTTAACGTCGCAGAAAAGTCGCGGCAGAGATACCAGCTCATTCGCCAACGCTCTGGGAGATCAAGTCCGCAAAAAACCAGACGAGTCCAGGTAGAGATGCATTGTGACTCGGCTACAGCCTACAGGCGATGAGTCGGTATGGGCATTAAAAGGCGATAAGTCAGGGAGTGTTTCTGGATCACCTAACACCCCCTCCCCTCTGTGCACAGAGGAAATGTAATGAGCGGCATAGGTATACGGACACGGACTAAATGGGTATACAACGGTTCGAGATGTCTATAGATGATTAATGTGTACTTCCATCAAGTTCTATGCATCTGAATATTTTATATGTGCCTTTTAAAAAGGTCCAAAAGGTAGTGCAAACATAGGACAAAGAAATCGGCTAGACAAAAAAACGATTTAGTGCCTTAACAAATGCTTCTGAGCTCTGTATTTACATGTATATTTATTTACCTGTTTGTTCGTTTATTTATCTACACCCTAAGGTGTTATAGGTACCAAAGAATGATGCAAAGTAATCCTAAGAAACAAACTGTGTCATAACTATGATTATTTTTGCAAATGAATCTTGTTTATCTTATCATGGGTCTCGTTTTGCTTAGTAGTTCTGCAATTTTAGGCTGATAACTTATCATAGGCATTCAACAATGTTTAAAATCTACTTTAAAACATTGGGATCTATTGTTGCCAATTGAATTGTTTTGTTGGTTTTGAGCAGTTTTTCTGCTGTTGATCATGTTACACTTGAGTGCACTGCTGATCTTATTTAGTCTATGGTCACTAAAGACTTCATATTAAAGCTGCTTCATGACATTTAAGCTCATCAGAGGTTAGTTAATTGTGCTATATAAAGATCCCGATTAAACAGTATTATTTTTGTTTGACACAACATTGACTGAAATGCTTGAAAAAGCAATGTAGAAAGAATTTAATGATTCAATTTCTTGCAATCAAGTAATAAATAAAGCAACTTAAGAAGTATTGAAAGAGTTCATCTTGGATCCATTTAAAACTGATTGTCTGCTCTGGAAACCTCATCTTTGCAACCAGTTTAAGGCAGTCATCTAAAATCGAGTGCAAAGAAAGGAATCTGGAATATGCTTTTATACAAATTACTTGCCTATTATGCAGGTGGTACCGATTCTCACTGGGTGGGCCCACAACAACCAGTCAGAACAAATCCCTCTTATCGTGAAACCTTTCATTTCTCCTACAGCATGTTTCCATAGGAATGCCTTTTATTTGTCTGGCTTTAAGGTCTCGCAGTGCAACAACACGGTGTCGCTGGATTTTGAACCTAAGAAGAAAAGAGTCCCAGAGCGATTTGTGATGCAACTTATTATCGCATCGTCCACACAGTATTTAGCTGCGGTCGGCGGCGCGAAGAGGCCAGAGGGGTGCAGCCCTGAAGACACTCTTTAGCCTCTCTTACATCTGGATAATTATTCCCCTACGGTACACACACTCAGTAACTAACACATCAAACGCACGGCTAACGTTTGGCAAAAGGTTCGCACCCTTTTATACTACTACACAATGAACCCTTCAGTTGGACCGACCCCCTAACTTGTCTGTGTAAAAAACTGAATCACGATCATTGTTCCGCTCTATATCGGACATCTTCGTATTACAGCGATCTTGCAACAAGCTGACACTCTCTGCTTTGCAGCTTTGCTGGCGTCCATCGCAAAAACTCTTCATTTATATCAGCTTACAGCTTCTGCTCATCGTATCTAAACATGTTTTGTTTAATCTATACTCTATAGTCAGTTGGTCCGTAAGTTTTATTCTCCAAAAATACAGAAGTTAGCTGCTGGAGCAGATGCTGGGCTGCTTATTCCGAGGGTTCTCTTTGCCGCCAATTAATTACAAACATTGTTATGTTCACAATTTTGCCGTTGTTGATTTGTAATGTACTTTGACGCGTTGGCCCTAACTGGGTGCGGTGTGTCACCTGGATTTGTCTCTTTTCCTAAATTAAACGAAGATTATTATAAAACTGATTTTTCTCTCGTGCGCAACACTCAAAATGGCGGACGAAAACAAGCAGATGATCACTGATGACGTAGATGATACATCTGCCCTCTAAGACGGCGAGTTATTATCTAGCGCATTTCACGCGTGTGGCGCAGTAATTACGTAAATCGCTGCAGACGGCCAACCAGCTGCACGCAATCGATTTCATCGCCAAACCGTCTGGTGAAGGTTTCTCGAAAGACCATCAAATCTTTGCGCGAATAACAACGTACCAGTTCCTCTAAATCAACAGGAGCCTACGCCCGTCTGTGCGCCTGCTGAGTTACGAAAACCAGGATGGCCAACCCTGGAAACTACAGCGTCGTCTTTCAAAAGAGACGTTGTTTCCTGTACTCGTAGATTGCTTATAATCCGCAAAAGCTTCTGGGACGCCAGCTGTAGCGATTGCGGCGCCTCTAGTGTCCGCGTCTATAACCTCGAAATACCCTGTAATGTCTCCCAGTTGTTTATGCTTTTCGGTTTCTTTTCCACCCACCATTCTTTCCACGCTTCCTAAATAACACATCTCACTCCCTCTCTCGCTCCACCTATCGCTACGTGTCTTTCCGGATTTCTGTCCGCATATTTCCCTGTATTTCGTCTCGTTCGCTGAGTCCTTCTTTCCGTCTCCCTGCATATCTTGCTGTAAATAGGCTACCTATTATTGTGGTTCTGGGTGCATCTCTTGGTATATCAGTCATAGGACATTCAACCTATGATCCACATTTGGCCTAGTTTCATCCACTCTATTTCGATTCAGTTCTGCCTGACCTTTGGCCTTGTCTGGCTAAATGCGCTCAAGCAGGGTTGTTTTTAAGGAATTTTTAGAACTGCACAACCTCTTCTTTCTCTTCCCATCCTCCATGGTAAATTACTTTCAATCGGAGGTCAATGACCTTTTTCACTATTTTTAACTGCACAGAATCCATTTACAACTGCACATTTTGTGCAGAACTGCAAACGTTAAGAAAAGCCCTGCGCTCAAGGCCTGAACACGCAAAAGAATTTAAGTTAGGGAACTATATCACGAATAGGCTACCAGTCTTTGTTAGTTTAGTGCATTGTCTGTCTGTCTGTCTGTCTGTTTGTCTTTATCTGTCAGCGTCTGTCGCATATTTCTTTTTCACTCCGTCTCTGTTTCCAGAATGAGAATTGTAGAAAAATAACTGGGAGGCCAGGGAGGGGTGGTGGTGGTTAAAACGTTGATTTATGTGGACTGGGTGTACAATAACGACGATACCATGAATCCTAAGAAAGACTACTGTGGGGGATGAACTCCCTCAACCCCCGGAAATTCTAACCCTGTCGGTTCTATCCATCTATCTACTACCACATGTATCTAGCGATCACTCTAAGTGTCTCTGACTCTTTCACCGTCTCTGCAAATCTGGTTGCATCTCTTTTTGTATGTATGTCTCTGTTTTATATAAAGAATCAAAGTCTCTCGCTTTCATTTATAATCTCTGTGCGAGAATTTTAAACAATGTTTAACTTGACGAAAGATGTTGGAAACTACTCAAAGTTTTACGTTTTAAAACTTTGCGTTAAAAAGACTAGATTAAGGCAACTAAATACAGCATTGAGAGCTGGAGAAACTCCAGTGTGAGATTTAGGTAGGCCTATACGCAGGATTAACAGTTACTGTTGAAAACACGGAATTGAAGTTTCAGCTCCTAGAGACCTGCAGAGCAGCTATACATAAGGAAAGGCGTTGAGACTGATGATTGCAACTCGGCTACTGGTTGCACTCTGCCAGTGCCAGTCCCAAGCCTGGATAAAGGAGGAGGGCGTCGCTAATAGTCTTTGCTACCACACAGTGACGTTAAACTGCAAATACACACTGATGATTGTGGGCGCGTGACATAGGGTAGAGGAACCTGCAGAATTATGTTTAGAAGTCGAGGTGTAGTTAGTTTATCCCATCCATACATGGATTGAATAAAATGTTGCCTTGACCCATTTTAGTGCCTGACTTTTTATGAAAGTATGAAACTTGTGTCATGTCGACCCAATAAAAAATTCAGTGCTGAACACCATTCAGCTTGAAATTTGTTTTTACAATTTATTTGCAATTTTTTCTTTCCGTCCCCCAATTTCGGGGATGCTCTAGGCATAAAAATGGGTAGGCCTACGTGAAGTTCAAAGGTTGGCATGAATCCACTGCTATGTAATCATACATGCAATCATGAAAATAAGCATACCTGTAGCTAAACAAATCTAGTTGCAAAAATCAAACTCATTGTCTGGTGTCATCATTATGACAATTGTCAAATAATTAATCAAGGAAATGTGTGCATAATGTTATTCTCATTATGTCAAAAGTTGGTTTGTTGACACTGTTTTGGAGCAAACCATTTTTGCAAAGACTGCTGTTACGTGACCATCATTGCAAGAAAAATTACAATTCCGCAACAGTTCCAAACATCAGTTCTGGACCTTCTGGTCAACTTTGACATAAATATACGCATAGATATATAATTATATATACACACATATATATGGTATTTATGTATGTGCACTTGTCATAGCGCCCCTTCAAGCTACCTACTCAGAGGCGCTCTTGATTACAGCGCGGGCACTGCATCGGAGTTTCACGCCGAAGCGCTGAGCAATAATGCGATTGAAGGACTTGCCCAAGGTTCCTACGCGGCGAGTGCAATAATCCTCTTGATAAATGAACATGAATATATATATATATATAATATATATGTATATATATATAGTGCAACAATTCACTTGAATCGTCTTGATGAATGATCGTGAATTCCGATGGTAAATTTACGGCATTCGTGCCTTGCAACTAGACAACAGCAGCGGCGGCAGCAACCGCACAGACGCTGCATACTCTATCAGACTGAACGAGTGATCTATTCTATTCTATTCTATTCTATTCTATTTTATTCTATTCTATTCTATTCTATTTTATTCTTTTCGTGTGACTGCAATTAGTAAAGCAGTGTAATTAGTAACCGTTTCTGTGTAATATGTGACCGTAGTTAGTGACGGTGTAATATGTAACTGCAATACGTAACTGTGTAAGGAGCAACTGAGTAACTAGTAACTGGTCAATAATTATGTAACTGTGTAATGTGTAACTTTGATTAGTATCTTGTAATATGTAACTGCGATTAGTAACTGTAATTGGCGAATGCAATTATTAACAGTTACTGTAATCGGTGAGAGTAATTATGTAACTGCAATTGGTGATAGTAATTATGTAACTGTAATTGTATGGTAACAGTAATTGCTAACTTCTATTACGCCACTGTTCCATGCGCAAGGCATCATCCGATGACGCTCCAAGCCGTGATAAGTTCAGCGTCGCGAGGATCAGTGGCACGGCAAAGTGCAATGTAGACAGCAAAGGCCATTGTTATAATTACAGACAACAGAGTTACGGTGTTTCTTCTTCCTCTGCAGCCAATCCATCACATCTTCCATTAGCCGCGGAACGAAAAACCGCGTTTTGTCTCGCTCTCCGTTTGTCTCTGATCTCACAAAAAATTAATTTATTTGAAATATGACCTGCTGCCTTCGTCTGCATGCATCTGGAGGTAGTGGTGCCAGACTCAGGAGTCGAGAAACGAGGAGGGAGCCGCTAATCAACTTTGTTATGACATTAAGCAGAAACTGTATCCGAGATGAAGGAAGTGGAATTACCATCTGGAGTTATTATGGCTGGCTGGTTATGTCTTTTCCAGCACCGAGCGTGGCGATGGTGTTGAGACGCAACGGGAGTGTACCATTGTTTGTCTGATGTAAACGGGATGGAGCAGGTAAAAACAAAGCTTTCTCGGCAGATGAGAGAAGAAGGAGATAAGAGTTATCGGATAACATCTGCGGTGGTGTGCGGTCTATTGTAGTAACCGCATTGGTGTTATAGAGCGGCCGACCTGTTACACTAACACCGAGAGAGTATAACTTACTCGATCCTCCGCCATGGATGCGCTGAGGCGGTTGCTCGTCTGTAGCAGGAACCTTGGGTAAACGGCCGCCGCCTTCACTCAGAATTGATCTACTTTATCGAAGTTTATTTATTTATTTGTTTGTTTATTTATTTATTGTTTTATTAGTAGCACATGCGCATGTCCATTGACGACTATCGACTCAGAAGCGCTCCCAACCCAACCACAGCTAAATAAGATAGTCTTAAGACTAGACTCACTAGAGAGGAACATGGCGGAGTGATTCCAGGGTATACAGTAGGTGAAGTGGCACATGGCGGAGTGATACCAGGGCAAAGTAGGTGAAGTGGCACGTGATCAAAGCCCATGCATCTGGCCAGCGATGGAGAAAGCACGGCGTTGCCTCGAATGTGGAGATCCAGGATTGAGGGTGAAGAGGGCCAATCTGAACAGATGAGCAACGATGGGAACCTCGGCAATGGCATACTTGGACATTCAACGTGGAAGAGCACAGTTCCCGCATGCAAGTACATTTATGGGCATGCTGTTCTATCTTATGCGATATACATGACTCTGAAAGGAGGGAGAGAAACACAATTGTATTGTAGTGTATCGTATTGTATCGTATTGTATTGTATTGTATTGAAATGTAGTGTTTTGTATTGTATTGTAGTGTTTTGTATTGTATTGCACTGTATTATATTGTATTGTATTGTACTGCATTGTACTGTACTATAGTGTATTGTACTGTACTATTGTGTATTGTACTGCATTGTATTGTATTGTACTGCATTATATTGTATTGTATTGTACTGCATTGTATTGTATTGTACTGCATTGTACTGTATTAAAGTGTATTGTACTGCATTGTATTGTATAGGATTACAGCAACCCTGAAGTTCATGTCTGCATACGACATGCGTCTATAATTATAATTATTAGTCATAAGACTAGCCTATAATAGGCCTAATTATAATGAGCATAATTGTCCAGAATGAGTACAGCCACAGTGTGACCTACTATCAAGACAATAATGTGGCTTTTCATACACGCAATTATTGATTAGCAGTACTGTTGTTTCTAACGATTATTTCGGTTTTTATCTTTTCAGAAAAAAGCCGTTTTTGTTCTGCGTCATGCTTTTTCTCGTTGTTTAAGTATTTTGCTATTTTATTTATTAAATCAAATTTGAAAATATTTTAATACTTTTAATTTCTCTCAATTTCTCATTAAAGTAGCCGAAAGTTTAAAAAATCACCGCGGTAACATCACTTAACTAGGCTAAACTAAGTGTTAGACTACCGATAAAATTGTCCTATGATAAAGTTTTAGGTTCAAGATGCAACAAAAATCTTTCTGTTCCCGTTTTTGAGGTTTTCTTAATTGTCTTTTTTCTTAATAAGAAAAAAGTTTTCCAGTTTTCTTCTTCTGTTTCTTCCGTTCAATACATAAATAACACAATGGTAGTCGCCATGTAACAGGTTTTGTGTTGCACGCACTGTTGCGCAAATTCGTTTGTTCGTTGATCAAGCAACTTATTTGTAATTGTAAATAATAACATTGTTTTATCGCATATAATTTTTTCGTATGAACTCTTGCTAGTCATAGTTACATGCATATAGCCTAATTATGCACAATTATTGGTAAAGGACTTGCTCAAGGTCCGCACAGAGTGACCGCCCGAGTAGAGGCCTCACCTTTTTACACTATTATTATGTACATAACAGGCCAAGTCCACTATCAATTCAGCTACTGTAACAATAGCAGCAATAATCTATAGCCTACATGTATACATTGTAGTTCTTTGTTCTTTAGCCGTCTGTTCTTGTTTATTACCACCTGTCGTGTAAATTGTGTACGACAAGCAACCACCAAATTAAATCATTCCAACAGTTTGCTTTCCAGACGTGTCGATTGCTATTCTCCAGCTCCATGCAATTCTTCCTCGCCCCCCATTCTTCCTCACCCCACCCCACATTCCTCCCCCATTACACCCACTCATTGGACTCTGGTAATGAACTGTTCTCGGCCTACTCACACCGTTGTATACACCCGACAAGCGGATCCAACTAACTTTAGGCCAATAGCAAATGTTTCTTTTTTGTCTAAAATAATTGAAAAAGTTGTAGCTGCCCAGCTCACCCATTACCTTAATAAAAATGTTCTTCTTCCATTTTTTCAATCAGGTTTCCGGAAAGACCACTCCACAGAGACTTTACTTCTTCGCCTTCTTTCGGATATATATACGGCCATAGACAACTCTCAGGTCACCCTTTTGGCTTGTTCGATGTGAGCGCAGCCTTCGACACGGTTGACCATGATATCCTTTTAACTAGACTTTCTATCTCTTTTGGCATCTCAGGAAATTTTCTCAACTGGCTTACTTCCTACCTTCAGGACCGTTCTTACACTGTCGCTTGTGGGGCTACTAGATCATCCTGGGCACCTGCCCCGTTTGGGCTGCCCCAAGGCTCTGTCCTAGGCCCCCTATTATATATAATATACACTGCAGACCTTGGACCACTCTTACTGGCAAATTCAATCCTTAGTCAATCCTATGCTGATGACCTCCAGGCATATGTTCACTGCCCAGCATCTGCCGCTACTGATGCGGTTCGAGAAATTTGTAGGGCTATGGAAACCCTGGAAGCCTGGATGTCTTCTAACCGTTTGCGACTGAACCCTACCAAGACGCAATATATCTGGTTTGGGACTCGTCAACAACTTGCAAAAATTGACATGAAAGCCTTAGCATTAGAGTTTCCTCTGATTACTTTCTCACCTTTTGTGCGGGACCTTGGTGTTATTTTAGACCAAGAGCTAACTTTCACTCGGCATATAAACCTACTATGTCGAAGCTGTTACTACCAGTTACGTCAGCTTAAGGTGGTCTCCCGTTCTCTGTCTTTTAGTGCTGCCTCTACTCTTGTTCACTCTTTCGTAGTTTCCCGCCTTGACTACTGCAGCACACTCTATCATGGACTTCCGGCTGACCGGATTGGCTGCCTTGAACGGGTCCTCCGCTCTGCGGCGCGACTTGTTGGCCATATCCCAAAATATGGCCATGTCTTATCCTATATGCGGGATACCTTACACTGGCTCCCTTCTCCTCAGCGGATTGCATACAGGGTCTGTGCGCTGGTTAGGCGGTGCATTGAAGGACTAGCTCCACCCTACCTTCGAGAATTCTGTTGTTCCACCTTGGGAGTTCAGCGTCGATCGACCCTTCGATCGGCGAACCACGCTGAGCTTCTGGTTCCCCGCTCACGGACGTTGTTCATTCTCTGTTGCAGGTCCTACAGCTTGGAATGGTCTCCCTGTTACACTGCGCTTAATTCCCAGGGGTCACTCCGCTCTGTTCCTTAAGAACCTAAAAACTGTTTTATTTAGCCGTGGCTGGGCCGGGAGCGCTTCTGAGTAGCCTACCTTGAAGAGGCGCTATATAAATTTCTGAAATAAATAAATAAATAAATAAACGACGTTTGACCGATTATCGTTCGCTTGAAACTCGAATCTCTTTAGCAATATTATGTACTTCTGGGTATCTATTCTATACGGTAGGTTGTGCCTCTGGGTTTTTCTATCTGTTGAATGGAGTTGAATTCGTTAGACTGTCTGATATGTACAGTTGATATGCACGTGTATGTATAATGTTTCGTTTGTTTGTTTGTTTGTATGTGCACTTGTTATAGCGCCCCTTCCCGCTCGCTACTCAGAGGCGCTCCCGACTGCAGAGCGGACACTGCATCGGAGTTTCACGCCGAAGCGCTGAGCAATTGTGAGTGAAGGACTTGCCCCAGGTCCCTACGCGGCAACTTGAGGTGGATTCAAACCTCGAATCTTTCGGCTTCAAGGCAACGACGCCACCACTACACCACCGGCCTATGTATATAATACGATGAGCACTTGTTGTGTATGTGTGTCTGAACGCTTGTTATGCTTGATACTGTTCAACGACACTGCCGTATCAATAATGAATAGTGTCGCCCTCCTCCTTTATCCAGGCTTGGGACTGGCACCGGCAGTGTGTAATCGGTGACAGAATTAAAGTTGAACGCTTATTATAGCTTCCATTCAACACTTATACTCGGAGGCGCTCCAGACTACAGCGCGGACACTGAATCGGAATTTGACACCTATGCGCACGAGCAATATTGCGATTGAATTGAGGTTTACACAAGGTCACTAGGCGGCAGTTTGAGGTGGATTCAAACTCGCAACCTTCCGGCTCCAAGGCACCGAACCCCTACACCACCACGATCCACATGATATAAAATGCTATACATTAGTGAAGGAAAACCGGTTGGCTAGAACTTTTGGCATGAGATTAACTAGTTCGATCCCCTCTGCTGTGTGTTTGTGTGTTTGTATGTTTGTGTGTTTGTGTGTTTGTGTGTTTGTGTGTTTGTGTGTTTGTGTGTTTGGACGTTGAGACTCAAGTCCTTCTCACACAATTGCTGCTCAGCGGCATCGATTGAAACTTGATCAGTGATTATTTTACGTCGTTAAATGCACTGAATAAAGTTAGTCCAATTAGACACCTTTTTTGCGAGATTGATAGATGCTATAATACTCGCAAATATGCGCTATGTGTAAGCTTTAATAATCAATAAATTGTTTATGTCGTGAAGTACACTGAATAAAGTAAGTCTAATTAGACACCTTTATTGCGAGATAAGCAGATGCTATAATAATCGGAAACATGCAGCATGTGGAAGCTATAGATTGTCGGTTGCTCTTTTATGTCGTTAAATGCATTGAATAAAGTTGTCTTTGAAATTCCGCCACTGGTCGCACTCTGCCAGTGCCAGTCCCAAGCCTGCATAAAGGAGGAGGGCGTCGCTAATGGTCTTTGTTACCACTCAGTGACGTTAAACTGCAAATACTACCACTACAAAAGTTAAGTCTAAAACTCTAAATAGACACCTTTATTGCGAGATCAGCAGTTCCAAATCGCAAACTGCATCATGAGTAAGCTAAAATGTATATCATTCATTTAAATCGTTAAATTGACACCTTTATTTTGAGTTCAGCAGTTGCTATAACAATTGTAAACTGCGTTGTTATGTAAACTAAACTGCTAAAAATTGCTTTATGTTCTGTCTTTTCTTTAATTATATGAGTGAATGTACCAAACGGCAGGTATAATATAGGCCTACGCATATTATTTGGGTAAAGTGAAAGGTCACAGACAGGTGTGCGGGGTCAGATGTAGCAGCTGAGTCCTTGAGAAGAGACAATTCTCCTCCGACTTCTGTTCTATTTACTCTTCCGAAAATGATCGATTGTCTTCCGAGTAATAACAATATTTCTTCTCTTTTCTTCTCCTCTCTCTTTCGCTTTGCATTCCTCCGAATCCACCTGGAGTAGTCGTCCGTTTTCCAATGTGGAGGCGTCTAAGGTCGGCCTCACCTGTCATGCGCAATCATTTCCAACGCATTCTGACAGATTATATATATATATATATATAAACCTTTTATATATAATATATAATATATAGTGAAACATTTATATGTATAGATCTATATATATATATATATATATATTATATAGAGCGCCTGTTGTTGAGGATCATCGCATAGTCACCCAACAGACCCCCCGATGATTTTACGATGAATTCGTAATCCTGGCAACCTTTAGAAGTATGAGAGGGGATGAATAACCTGACAGGAACAAGGACATACATACATACATTTGCATGCACAAGGACATACACACGCACGTACATGCGCAAGGGCAGTCAACAGTCAGTGCTCTTCGACGGGGCTCTTTCATCCGTCCGCTCTCTCGTCTGTGGAGTCTCTCAGGCATAGGCGTAGGGGACATTTCGGCATTGGGGGGAGGGCCAAGACTTTGACTTTTGCCCGAAAAGTAAACTTTTATCGAAATTTGTTGATCACTTTTTTGCTCGTCGTCCGAAAAATCTAATGACGTTTTTTTAGTCATTTCATATAAATCTTCAGAAAATATAACTGTTTTACCCCTGTGCGCCAGAAAAATCCTCCCGTACCTGTTTGCCCGAAAAAATTGTCCCTAATTTATTTTCCGCCTGTTTTGCACGAAAACACAATTGCCCGAAATTGGGGGGGGGGCATTTTTGCCCCCAAATTTCGGGCAAATGTGTTTTCGGGCAAAACAGGAATGGGTGAAAAAAATTTAGGGACAATTTTTTCCGACCGCTGCTATTCATCCTTCTACGCCGCCGACGTAGTAGAGCTTGCCACGAGTCACGGCCTGTTATCACACTTCTATGCCGATGACACGCAACTCTACACGTCAGGACCTCCATCAACGGCTGTACACCAGCGGCAGCGTATGGAGCTTGGCATTGAGGGGATCGCAGAGTGGATGAGATCGAACAGACTGCGGCTCAACCCTGAGAAGACAGACTTTCTGTGGTGCACAACCAACCTTCATCTTGACACCGGTGCGCTCAGCGTCTGCGGGGCTTCGATCACGCCTTCGACCTCGGTGCGTGATCTGGGCGTTGTGCTGGAGTCTGACTTATCCATGAGGCGCCATGTGGCTATAGGACGGTCAGCAGCTGTTTTCGCCAGCTCCGTCTCATCAGGAGCTGTATCAAGTCCTTGCCTTTCGAGGCCGCTAGAGCAGCTGTCGCTGCTTTCGTCATCACTCAAATGGACCGCTGTAACAGCCTGTTGGCCGGAGCGCCTGCGTGTCTTTAGGACGGACTTCAGTGGGTGCTTAATGCCGCGACGAAGCTCATTTGTAATAGGAGAAAATATGATCATGTTACACCACTCCTACGCGACGTCTTGCATTGGCCGCCTGTCCCGTTCCGAATTGAGTTCAAGTTCAGTTTGTTGTCATACAAATCGCTTCATGGGACAGCGCCTGAATACATCCGCGACTACTGTTCTGAGCCCATTCCTCCGCTTCCGGGCTGCGACTCAGGTCGCTTGGGAAGACCGACCTTCGTGTACGGAGGATGAGGACACGTTTCGGCGACCGCGCATTCACGGTTGCAGGTCCCAGATGCTGGAACAGTCTTCCACCGGACATTAGATTGGCCGCCTCAGTGGACTCTTTTAAAACAAAGCTTAAAACTTATCTGTTTGCTAAGGCGTATCCCGCAGTTAGCCGTTTGTGAGGGCAGTTAGGCGCCCTTGTAGGGGTATGACCGCGTTACGGCGCCATATAAATTGTCGTAATTATTGTTATTATTATTATTATTATTATTATTATTATTATTATTATTATTATTATTATTATTATTATTATTATTATTATTATTATTATTATTATGATTATTATTATTATTATTATTATTATTATTATTATTATTATTATTATTATTATTATTATTATTATTATTATTATCATTATTATTATTATTACTATTAAGGATAAGCAAACATCATTATTAATAATTAATTATTATTATCATTATTAATTAAAATTACAGTATTTTTTCGCAATTCTCATACTCTGATAACGACAGCTTTACGTTGCAATGCCTGTCACCACAGGATCGATCTTACAATGTAATTATTTCTTGACGTGACCCTATCTTCAGTGAAAGCATTGTCCTGCTCCAATGCTCCTCCCAGAAACCCTGATAAATCGGAGATTTATTTGTTTATCCGCTTCACACCAAAGAATTCACTCCATCCATTCCCATTCCATCGTTGACCTTGATGGTGGAATCGTTGACCTTGATTGCATCATTGTTCCGATATCCGAAACTGTCAAAACAATAATGCGCTGCTTCTGAACAATGATCTCACATTCCAATCCCACGAAAAAAAAACTTCGCAAATCTTGTTTCTATCATAGCTCAGGGCAAAACGTACACAAGGTCTGTTATAAGCAAAGGAAATGTCACAGACCTGCAGTCTATAATAATTGTCTGCTCTCGTAACGATGATGCTAGCTGTGTTTGCAGGCATCTTAGATCGTCTACATAATTATTGTAAAGTCAACAGGTTTCGATGCATCAAAACGATCTCTGGCTCGACTTTGCGCAGCGCTTTTCTTTTTACTGAAACTCACGATCTTTGCTCTTGGTAAACTGCTTGGACTTCTTTCTGTTCAATTCAGAATCAGACTTAAGCTAGAATTCTTGGTCAACCAGCCAAAATCTAATCTAATCTACTCTCAATCTAATCTAATCTATATACTCCTAATCACTTTCAATCGACGGTAAGTCAGAGTGTCTTCTTCAAACCTGTTGAAACAAGATTGACTGAAGAAAGGGAGAAAGAGAGACAGAGACAGATACATACAAAAAGACAAAGACAGACAGAGACAAAGACAGAGAGACAGAGACAAAGACAGAGACAGAGACAGACAGACACAAACAGAGACACAAACAGAAATAAAAACAGAGAGAGACAGAAACAAAGACAGAGACAAAGACACAAACATAGGCAAGATAGAGACAGGGACAAAGACTCAAAGAGAGACAGACACAGTCGGGAACGGAGACAGAGAGATGCTGAGACTCAACGACCAATCACCCTGCTGCTGCTGCTGCTGCTGCTGAACTGGGCTGCAGATTCCTGCCCAGAAGAACTGATGACCTGATGAATGAGATCCCACAGCAGCTGCGTCTTCGACCATCTACGATGAAGGAGCACCAGTCGGTGGCCATCACTGTGTACTGTACAGTGTACAAATCACGTCGTTTGGATCATCGTCATCTGTCTTTCAGAGTACAACACTGAATAATAATATATCCAGAAAAACTCTGGATACTGTATCCACTGTTTACTCTCGATAAGACGCCGTCGTCGTCGTTTGGGTGATACGTGTCTGCGAGAGCCAGGCGGCGGCGACCTTTCCGTGCTATCCGAACGGCATACTTGCTTACGTCGTACTTTGTTCTGAACGTCCTAATGAGCCTGAACCCCACTTATAGGCTGATGAGAGATTCGCGGAAAGGTTTATTCAACAGAAAATTATTTGTTTTATTCGTTGACTGATTTCATGGACTGTTTGTATCAGTTATTTATTCAAACAAATCACTCACTCACTCATTCACTTACTCATTCACTTACTCATTCACTCGTTCACAAATTCACTCACTCACTTGCTCGCTCGCTCGTTCACTCACTCACTCATCCATTTGCTCATTCGCTCATTCTTTAATTCATCTATTCATTCATTTATTAATTTAGTCATTCATTCCTTCATTTATTCATTGAATTCATTCAATCATTCGTTGAATTCATTCATTCATTCATTTCACAGACTCAACTTTTGACCAACCAATTCACCTATAGTGGGCACAACTGCCATCACAATCTCAATTTCCATACAACAATAATTATAGCAATTCTAATCACACGAGTCCAGCATTCTATTCTCTCGAATACACCGCCTTTCAACTTTAAAGAAGCCGCTACCATGCATCTCCAGCAAGAAGCAACTTTCACCACATCCACCAAGATTTACCTCCAAACAGTCTGATCAATTGAATCCTGCATCATTTTCAACCGTAATAAATGTTCTCTGCCAGACCCTCTCTCAACACGACAACCATTCTCGGCACCACTCCTAGCTACAGTACTTGTATTGATACCGCCTTTAACAGCAAACGCTCTGCTGATGAATTCCAAAAAAGATTTGCAACAAACAAACTCTGGGAAGCCAGAAACGGGGTCCGACGTATACAGCCACGCAGGTAACTTACGCAAGAGCTGATAACAAAGCCAGGGCTCGATGGATGGATGCTGGAAAAAGCGGTTCTTTTCCGTCGTTCATCCCGATAGCGAGATGGGAAAGTGGTGTGTGCAGTTGCAGCGCTTAGCAGGAGCGAGTAATTTAAGGCCTGGTCGTAAATTTCCCGTTTTGCAAAGTCTACGATTGAGAGTTATCGGCGAAGCACGAGTTTTTGAGAGTCGAGTCGCTGTTCTACGGTTCGGTGGATGTGACTGATGGGTGAGTTAGTGGATGCGAGTTGCGTGTATACGATTGGAAGATTTCGAGTCTCGTTGGTTGAGTTGTATTAAGCGCGAGTCTTAATATCAGGTTCATTTAGACAACGAGGGAGATGACGTGAATGAATGACGTGGATGGATGACGTGAATGGATGACGTGGATGGATGACGTGAATGGATGTCGTGGGGCGCGGTGGCGTAGTGGTGGCGTCGTTGTCTTGAAGCCGGGAGGTTCGAGGTTCGAATCCACCTCAAGTCGCCGCGTAGGAACCTTGGGCAAGTCCTTCACTCGCAATTGCTCAGCGCTTCGGCGTGAAACTCCGATGCAGTGTCCGCTCTGCAGTCGGGAGCGCCTCTGAGTAGTGTGCTTGAAGGGGCGCTATAACAAGTGCACATACAAACAATGGATGACGTGAATGGATGTCTGGACCTCTTTCTGCCTATCTCTCTATTTCTGCCTCTCACGCACTGTCTGGGTGTTTCATTCTTTGTGTGTGTGTGTATGTGTATCTCTGTCTGTCTGCCTGTCTCTCTCTGTCTCTCTTTCTCTTTCTGTCTCTGTCTCTCTGTCTGTCTGCCTGCCTGCCTGTCTGTCTGTCTGACTGTCTGTCTGTCTGTCTGTCTCTCCTTCATTCTCCGATACATTGTTAACGTGACAACGGAAGTATATACTTTCCCTTCGTCTCCAGTTCTTTTGCCTCTCTCTCGACGTCGGTTGGTCGATCCCTCCTCCCACTTTCCATCTCTTCTCTTCGATGGCGAAAGCAGACGTAAAACTATTTACGTGGAAAATATTCTTTCACCAACAGCGGAACCGTCGATAAATCACCCGATGAGTTATGCAGAACGGCGTCAGCACACCACCTGATATTATATATATATATATATACATAATATTAAATATTAAATATATTTATATGATATATTAAATATACATAATATATTATGTGCCTCAAAACAGCTAGATAAAGCACATCTGAGTCAGAATAGCGAACATGAAGGCAGACTGAGCGACAGCAGTGAGACAGACATACATACAGGCAGGCAGACAGACAGACAGACAGACAGACAGACATATAGAGACACAGATAAATAGACATACAGACAGACAGAGAGACACAAACAGAGAGCGCGAGTGAGACAGACGACAGAAAGACAAACAGAAGAACAAACAGACAGACGTATAGAGACACGAAGAGTCGAAGACAGACGGAAAAGGATTTATTCAGTGAAACAAGACAGGCAACAAATCAGGCAGACAAACAGCCAGGCAGGATGTCAGGCAGATATACATAAAGGCAGGCTGTCAGTTAGACATACAGACATACAGACAGGCAGGCCGTCAGCAGAAAAACAAACAGACAGGCAGCATTCAAAAGGAATCTTGGTATAATAGACTCCTTAGTATACCAAGGCCATTCCAACTTTCCCAAGTCCTCTCCGCTCCCCTGTGGCTCTTTGGCGCTGCTCAACA
>OX457045.1:1866852-1879352 GCA_949752735.1 Lumbricus terrestris
GTTTTAACTGCACATAAGTGCTTCTACAACGGCACAAATCCATTTAGAATCATTGCACATTTTGTGTAAGCTTACAATAGAACTGCACGTTAGAAAGAAAACAATAGTTCATTTTGAAACCACGAATCCCATGAGAAGTGGTCCTAAAATTATGGTGCTATATACACAAACAATTGCTTACATATTAGTATTCATGTGTTACAAAATAGGTGTAAGATCACAAAATAGGCGTACAATCCCAAAATAGGTGTAAAATCACAAAATAGTTGAGACGTTTGATGTGTTGCTAATATTATTTATTACATCATCTCTGAATACGCGATTTCACTGAAATGTCTGCTTAGAATGATCTGATGTTAAGATCGGGCGACGCACAAGATCTGATGCTAGACATAACGAGACAGAAAAACGAGACAGTATACGACCCTAACGAAAGAAGTGGAGAAGAGAAGAATACGGCGCGGAAGGTGGAAGAAGACGAAGAGGAAGAGAAGAAAAGGAAAAGGAAGAGAAGATCTAGGAAGGAAGGAATTGTAGAAAAGACGGAAGGATTGTAACGAGAGTTGGAAGATAATCGTCAAAATCTATTCTTGTTCTGGAATGACAGTTTCGTGACGTCGCTGTTCTGACTGTCATCGTAATCTTTACGCAGCCTCGCATTCGCTGGCGAAACCCCCGAGCGGTGGCTGCTGGCCCCCAATTGATCCGTCGGTGGTGCGGTCCATCATAGATGAGGAGGAGGAGGAGGCCGGACCCTGATTGGCCTGTAGGGCGTTCTTCGCTGCCTTTCCGAACTTAATTATTCCCAACGACTTTTTCGAGGCCTTCTTCTTTGCGGCGGCTGCCTTGTTGTCCTTCGGGTCGTTCACAGGGACGGCAGGGAACTGGTACGAGGCTGGACACACACAGAGGAGGAAAATGAAGAAATTATTGAATGAATTGACAAGGTAATAATAATTCTTTTCTGGAGGTAAGGCCATTTGCAGACGCTCGCTGTTGATTCTAAATGACAAAAGAGATCTGCTCTGCTATAATCACTCATCCATTAAATATCCACACATAGCAATTATAAATTAATAATCTTGAAGTAGACACTTTGTCCAAACAAGACGTGACTAATGCAAACAAAACCATCAAGTCTGCACCGTGTGGCTGGAAATTGGATCCAGAAACTCTGAGCATCCCTGCCATCTGCCATCTGTCATTTGCCAACTGTCATCTGTCATCTATAATTTGTCATCTGTCATCTGTCAACTGTCATTTGCCAACTGCTATTTGTCATCTGTCATCTGCCATCTGTTAACTGTCATCTGCAATCTGCCCACTGTCATCTGTCATGTGTCATCTACCATCTGTCATCTATCATCTGCCATCTGTAATTTGCCATTTGTCAGCTGTCATCTGTCATCTGCCATCTGCCAACTGTCATCTGTCATTTGTAATTTGTCATCTGCCATCTGTCATCTGTCATCTGTAATTTGCCATTTGTCATCTGTCATCTGACATCTGTCATTTGCCAACTGTCATTTGCCAACTGCTATTTGTCATCTGTCATCTGCCATCTGTTAGCTGTCATCTGCAATCTGCCCACTGTCATCTGTCATGTGTCATCTGCCATCTGTCATCTATCATCTGCCATCTGTAATTTGCCATTTGTCATCTGTCATCTGTCATCTGCCATCTGCCAACTGTCATCTGTCATTTGCAATTTGTCATCTGCCATCTGTCATCTGTCATCTGTCATCTGGAATATGCCATTTGTCATCTGTCATCTTACATCTGTCATCTGTCAACTGTCATCTGTCATCTGTCCTCCGCCACAGGGAACCAACAACGTCCCTGTGCCGGTCCTAAGCCCGGACAAAAGGAGGAAGGTTTGCCAGATGGGTGGCGATACGCTGGCAGTAAAAGACCAAGACGACTGAAATCCGCAAAAACCACGGCACAAGTGACATAGCGACCCAGATGCTTCAAGGTGTCATGATGTGGAGCTGACATACACAGGCCGGTCAGGACAGACCAGTTGAGAGAGTCGGGGGAGAGAGCGTGGGACACATACGGGCATTGACCCAGGTTGTCCTTCATGCCTCTCTCCCAATATTCTCTTCATTTAGACAAGGCGGTCTAACTGCTTCAAGATGTTAATGGTATGGAGCAGACCTGCTGACTAGACCTGTTGAAGCTGGGCAGCATGACGCGAGACAGACTCAGACAGAGAGTGACGTCGGACACCTACGGGCATTTAGCCCAAGGATTTTGATGATGATGATGATATACAAAAGAGATATTATGCCGGATATTGCAGTGATAAACTCATTAAACAGTAAACAGCTTCTGGAAACAGGAAATTTACCACATAAAATGAAAATTAGATTTTATCACCTGGAGAAGGCGCAGCGGTCGGAGGAGGATCGGGTCCCGCCATCTGTTCTTCATCATCCGCCATTCCAGTCGTTGCTTCTTCTTCGGCTGCTGCTGCTGCTGCTGCAGCTGCTGCAGATGGTTGGCTGTTGAGTCGAGGAGTTGAGGCTGGACTGTCGAGCAACTCGTTCAGCTCCCTCTCCAGGTCGTCGTCGGAGGCGCTGATTAGAGGTGAATTGAAGGCCATCGACATCGTCCTCTCCAGATCGTGACTGTCGTCGAACATCTACACACACACGAACCAAACACACGCATCTTTAATCTCTCTCTCTCTCTCTCGCTGTCTGTCTCTCTCTGTCTCTGTCTCTCTGTCTCTGTCTCTGTCTCTCCCTCTCTCTGTCTCTGTCTCTCTGTCTCTGTCTCTCCCTCTCTCTCTCTCTCTCTCTCTCTCTCTCTCTCTCTCTCTCTCTCTCTCTCTCTCTCTCTCTCTCTCTCTCTCTCTCTCTCTCTCTCACTCACTCAAGATAATTATATACATGTAGCAGTAGCAGTTTAACGTCACTCTGTGGTAACAAAGACCATTAGCGACGCCCTCCTTCTTTATCCAGGCTTGAGACTGGCACTGGCAGAGTACAACCAGTGGCGGAGTTGATTATTATATAATCTAACTAAATGTAATCTAATACACTTTTTTATCCTATCTTTTAAGTTTTTCATGAAGTGTGCATTCACTGTGGTGGCGCAGGGGTGGGTTTAGTGCTTTGCAACTGGAAGGATCCACGTTCGAATCACCCTCGAACCGCTGCGTTGGGACCTTGAGCAAGTCCTTAACTTGCAGTTGCTCGTGCGCTTCGGTGTGAAACTACGATGCAGTGTCCGCGCTGTTGTCGGGAGCACCTCTGAGTAGAGATATTTAAGGGGAGCTATGGAAAATGCGATGAATCAATAAAACGTAAAATAAATAGTATTTGTTTTTAGTATTAATTCATGCTGACATACCACAGTACGATAATAAAGTATGAACGGATGACTACAAGTTATTAAAGGAGTTAATTGAATTTAACCGTATACGGCAGTCTTACATTTCGCTCATCCCATCCCATGCTACTGATCATTTTAACAACTTTGAACATTGACTCATTAGATTGTGTTACAACATTACTTCAGCTGAAACTTTTCCCACAGAATAATGATTATTATGGAAATCGAATATAATATTATCTCGATGTAAATAATTACCTCCTGCATGTTGAGCATCGTTTTGTCTATCTCATCAACAGACAATCCACAGTTCTGCTTAATCGTTTTGAAGGCTTCCACTCCGCTTCTGTAGGCATCCAGCGCCTAAAGAAATGTTCATGACACGGGTACAGGAACAGGTGGACAAGACAGACAGGCAGACAGACAGACAGACAGATTCACAGATAAGTTTACAGACAGCGACAGACAGATGTGCAGACAGATTGACGGACAGGCAAGCACATAGGTAGGATGACCAGTAGAAAGGCACGCGGACAGACAGACAGACACAGACAGACAGAAAGACAGACAGATGAATAGATAGATAGACAGACGGACAGAAAGGCAGGTTTGATCAGCAGAAAGGCAAGTAGACAGTTAGACAGTTAATACACAGACAGACAGGAAGGCAGACAGACGGACAGACAGACAATAGAAAGACAGGTAGACGGATAGACAGCAAGCAGCAGGCGAACAAGCAGACGAGGCAGAAGATATATAGATCTATAGACAGGCGGATAAGATAGACATACAGATATGTAGATAGATAGGAAGACAGACAGACAGACAGAGAGACAAACACACAGACGAGTGGGGCAGACAGATAAAAACTCAGACAGAATAAGAGACACAGAGAGTCAGAGACAAATAACAAAAATATACAAAAATACAGAAATAAAATTATATAACTAAAAAATAAATTATATAACTAAACTATCTGAATGAAAATGACATTAAATGAAATATTCAGATTCTAAAAACGGCTGACAACGACACGTCTTTTTTATAAACTAAATAAAATTATATTTGTTGAAACAATTAAATAAACTAAGCTCAAAGTAGATAAATTAACCAGATAATCTTGTGAAAGCTGAATAATTATTAATTTATAAATCATTTAACTATTTATTATAAGTGAATACGAACGAAATCATTTGACTGCGTTATAATAAACGAGAAAAATAATTTGTTTTGATGCATATATAAGAAAAGGAGAGAGAAGAGAAGGCGTGAGAATCCAATTACACTGTTCCACTGATTCAACTAACTAAAAGGGATGTGACGAAAGGATGATGATGAGGAGTAGGTTGGCTGTATAGTGTATAGTGTATAGTGTATAGTGCATAGTGTATAGTGTATAGTGTATAGTGTATAGTGTATAATGTATAGTGTATAGTGTATAGTGTATAATGTAAAGTGTATAGTGTATAGTGTATAGTGTATAGTGCATATAGTGTATAGTGTATAGTGTATAGTGTATAGTGTATAGCATATAGCGTATAGCGTATAGCGTATAGTATACTGCATAGTGTATAGTGTATAGTGCATAGTGCATAGTGTATAGTGTATAGTGTATAGCGTATAGCGTATAGTGTATTGTGTATTGTGTATAGTGTATTATAGTGTATAGTGTATAGTGTACTATAGTGTATAGTGTATAGTGTACATTGTATTATAGTGTATAGTGTACAGTGTTTAGTGTATAGTGTATAGTGTTATTATAGTGTATAGTGCATAGTGTATAGTGCATAGTGTATAGTGTATAGTGTATTATAGCGTATAGTGTATTATAGTGTATAGTGCATAGTGTATAGTGTATTGTGTATTGTGTATAGTGTATTATAGTGTATAGTGTACAGTGTATAGTGTATAGTGTATGGTGTATAGTGTGTAGTGTATTATAGTGTATAGTGTAAAGAGTATAGTGAATAGTGTATATAGTGTATAGTGTATAGTATATAGTGTATAGTGTATTGTAGTGTAACCTGTTTGTGGGACTCCGTCTGTTCGAGAGCTGTGATAAGAGCGACGATTCGGTCAAGAGTCAATTCTTTGCTGCTCACCGAAGGCTCGAGCTGCTTCTTCCGCCTCAGGTACCTCAGTGCCTATAACATACACATACAACCATGCGACATCATCATCATCGTCGTCGTCATCATCGTCATCATAATCATCATCATCATTGTCGTCGTCGTCGTCATCATCGTCATCGTCATCGTCATCGTCATAGTCATCGCCATCGTCATCGTCGTCGTCGTCATCATCGTCATCGTCATCGTCACCATAACCATAACCATAACCATCGTCATCGTCATCATCATCATCGTCAACGTCATCGTTGTCATTCCCTGGGAATTAATTTTCGTCTTGACGGCCATAGAGATTTCTGTACCCCTCGGCTACATGTAATTCATGTAGTCTGTCTGAACTGATCAGTAACTGAAAGTGACGGCCTTGACAACCAGATTCCAAATTTAAAGACATTTCACGCATGCATTAAATTAGACAGCATAATAATACAAAGGTGCACAGTATACGTAGGCCTACCTCCGTTCTGTTGCCTTTCTGAAGGCTTTCCCTCGCGGACTGCTTGTGCCTAATAAAAAGAAGAAAAAGAAACATCACTGAGATAATAATAATTATTATTATCAAGAGCTTTTCTAGACTCTATATTTGAGAAGTATGATATAGATGCTATAATAAATAAGCTTTAACCTAGACCCCATCGCAAGTTATTAGAGGAGCAAAACTTAAATGTCAGCAGCCATGCAAGGCTCCCGTCACATCCCACTACTTACCTTACGAACGCCATCTACCGAATGGAAGGTAAGTCGACCTTGGCGAGGGTTCCTTAGGGAAACGATCCAGCATCCGTATATATATTTATTTATTTATATTTATATATTTATATATAAATATTTACGTATTTAAATATATTTACTTATATATTTATATATATATATTTATTAATATATATATTTATATATTTATATATTTTTATTTATTTATTTATATTTATATATTATTATTATTATTATTATTATTATTATTATTTATTATTATTTATTATTATTATTATTATTATTATTATTATTATTATTATTATTATTATTATTATACAGTTACGATTTAGTTTTTACATATACATTTTAGTTTGTTTAGGGTGGCCGGTCCATGGCCCCAGGAAATCCAGACAAGGTGCCCTGGAAGGCAACGGCATTGTAGCGCTGGATAGTGATTGAAATGCTTTGGAAAAGAAAACCCGTTTCTCGTATATCTCCGGATAATTTCGACAGCCGGCGTCCAATCTCGGACACAAAGGCGAGGCCCTCGTTGTTGATTGGCCCCATTGTTTCCACGGCTAACGGGACGAAGACGTATGTTTTCTGAAGGTCTAAGTACTTTGTAATTTTCCTGGTGGCGGCTTTCTCTGCTGCTCTCCCAGCTTCGGTCGCGTTCTCGTGGACGTACGAGGCGGCCACCGTGTCCACCACGGTCGCGTCCCAAATCAACGCCCTCCCGTTGCTCCAAGGGATGAGAGTCTGGCCGTCCGGTCTTTTCCCGTCCAACCTCGTGAGGCCCGACGGCTCCTTGATTGCCGGAGTACCAGCTCTGTTTAAACCTCGGTAGACAAGGTCGTTGATGGTGCCATGTCTTGCCTGACGACCGAAACCAAGGAAGCATGAAAGACCATGCGAGCCTCTTGCTGTTACAGGAGCACCACAAACACACGTGTGCGGCTCACATATGGCCGCGCCAAGTCGGAGACCTACCGCAATTCGCACAGCCTCGTCGCTCAATCCGAGGTCGAAAGCGGTGAGTGGAAGGGCGTATAGCCAGTCGGAAGCGTGTGGTGTCATCGAGGCCTTTAGACGCACCTGATCGTATGTGTCTTGAAGCCTTGACTCGATGGAAAGAATGGTATTAAGGAGCAGCGGCTTGTCCAGTAGTGACTGCTTGTGACCTGGAAACTCCGTTGGATCTCCAGTCTCAGAAATCCGCATCCATTTATATATTTATATTTATATTTTAAAATTTATATTTATAATATACAAGGCACTTCGTGTCAGATTTTTATCCATTACTCTATAATAAAAAATCAACCCACCCATATCTATGATCTATGATGGAGTAAGAAAGAAGATTTTGATGTTAAAAAACGGTAAAGTATTTAGAGGACACTGAGCTCCTACTTTGCCATCTGCTGCTGAATGCTGTCAATTGCCACCTCCAGTTTCTCGGCCATTGCTTTCAATCTATCAACAGAAATAAACAGCAGACTAAGTAAATATTAAGTAAATAATTCTAGGAATGTAGGCTTATGTATGTAGGACTGTGGCCAGCTAGGCTGATCTGACTTACTTGTTGCAGCACCCCCCCGCAATTCCCCCTCTCCAAGCTTCCCTACTCAGAGGCGCTCCAGACAACAGACCGAAATCAACAAATCGGAGTTTCACGCGAAAGCTCATGCGGATATGTTAGTTGTTATAAATTAAGTAATAAATATAAATAAATATAAGTTGTAATTTGTGCTGTTTCATCAAACACCTGAAGGAAACGTTTTTGAACGAAGTTCTGCACCGTTTTATAAGCGACTATAAATTATATAATGCACACAATCGATATTTAGATAAATCGAAATCGTCTGATTTCTGATCTCGACAGAGTCTGAACAGTAACAGTTAATATATGTAGGCCTACAACGATGAACTCTCTTTTGCCACAAGATGTCGCTAAACGATTGGAAACCGTTGTTTAGATGAACAGCACCGATAAAAATTTGATATGGTATCAGTTCGACAACCGGTTACGCAGGGATCTAGGACAAGTCCTTCACTTGCAATAATTGGTCAGCGCTTCCGGGTGAAACTCCGATTCAGTGTCCGCGCTGTAGACTCTGAGTAGATCAGTGGCGTAGGCAAGGAGGGGTTTCGGGGGTTAAACCCCCCCCA
Organism: Lumbricus terrestris; assembly: GCA_949752735.1. Taxonomy (NCBI): domain Eukaryota; kingdom Metazoa; phylum Annelida; class Clitellata; order Crassiclitellata; family Lumbricidae; genus Lumbricus; species Lumbricus terrestris. The sequence continues at coordinate 1,875,186 of OX457045.1, forward strand.
TTGGCTCCGGGAAAAAGGTTTTTTGAAGGCTATTTATCCATTTAAGTAAGAAAAGTAGCAAAAAAACAGGGTATCCGGCCATAAACCCCACCATGAAAAATTCCTGGCTACGCCACTGGAGTAGATAGCTTGAAGTAGCGTCATAACAAGTGAACAAACACACACACACACACACACACAAACACACACACATACACACACACAAAACACACAAACACACACACACAAACACACACACACAAACACACACACATACAGAAGGACGACTTCAACGGGGTCCAACTTAATTTATCACGTGATTGAAAGAATAATCACGTAATGAACGACTGAGGGAAAATAACGAGCGAAGGGATGATTTAATTAATTAATTAATTAATTAAGTGATTAATTAATTAATTATGTAGGCCTATGATAATAATAAATGCCTAGGCAGTGGCCGTTTTTGCAGTAGCCTATACGGTATACCTGAAGAGCTTCATTTCGGTGTTTGACGGTTCGACGAATTCGTCGCCATTCTCAACGAGACGAACCACCTACGATTTGAAGAACAAATTCAAACATATAATATTACTATTATGGTGCATCACAATTATTGACTTTATTTACTAAATTCTGTTTATTTATCGCATTTGCTATAGCGCCCATTAAATCTCTTTCTACTCAGAGGCGCTCTCGACTGCAGAGCGGACACTGCATCGGAGTTTCACGCCGAAGCGCATGAACAATCGCAGTGAAGGAATTGCTGAAGGTCACTACGCGGCGGCTTGAGGTGGATTGAAACCTGGAACACCCTGGTTCCAAGGCACCGAACGTACCATCACACCACCGCGCCCCACCAACAGACAGGAAAGTAAACTTGTTTTTGGTCGTGATTTGCACAAGATACAAAATAAATTACGTTCTTTTATTAGAGGTGACGTTCAGATAAATTATGTAAGTCATTGCAAGTCTGGAATAATGGGGAGGAAGACGAAGAGAAATAAAACAGCAGGTAGAAGAAGACAAAGAAATAAAAGAAGTAGGCGGGAAGACAAAGGAGAATGAGAAGACTGGGAAAGAGAAGGAGAAATAAAAGGAAAAAGATGAAGTAAATGTGTGAGAAAGAGAAGGAGAGAGAAAGAGAAGATTATGGCGGCGAAGGAGGAGAAGGAGAAAGAGATAAAGGTTAATAAAGAGAAGAAGAGAGAAGGAGAAAGAGTAAGAGAAGAAAAACGAGAAAGAGGAGTGGAAGGAAAGAGAAGGAAGAGGAGCAGGAGAAAGAGAATTGGAAGAAAGAAGGAGAATAAGAATAAGAGGAGGAGAAGGAGGAGATGGAGGAGGAGGAGGAGGAGGAGGAAGAGGAGGAGGAGGAGGAGGAGGAGGAGATGGAGGAGGAAGAGGAAGAGGAGGAGGAAGGAGGTGTTGACCTTCTGTCCATCTTCTCCAACTGTGATGGAACATCGGCTGAGTTTTGTGAGATGGAGGAGAGCGAGTCGGAACGAAGTCTCATCTGCGACTATCTCTTTCGACATCTGCATCAGATTCGAGTAGCTGACCAAGTTCTCCGAAGTATTTCGCTGCACCTCGTTTATCCCATCGGCAAACGTCTACACAAGAGAACACACAACGAACATCGCCCGTCAAACTATCTGTCTATATATAGGCCTATGTAATACGTCTGTCTTCATGTCTGTCTGTTTGTGTGCTTGCCTGCCTTCATGTCTGTCTGTCTGTCTGTTTGTCTGTCTGTATGTCTGCCTTCATGTCTGTCTGTTTGTCTGTTTGTCTGTTTGCTTGCCTTCATGTCTGTCTGTCTGTCTGTCTGTCTGTCTGTCTGTCTGTCTGTCTGTCTGTCTGTCTGTCTGTCTGTTGCAAAGCAAGTTCATCCGCTAAGCCAGCGTTTCCCAAACTGTGGGTCGCGACCCAAAAGTGGGTCGCATAGCTTTGGCAAGTGGGTCGCCAAAGTTTTTCGGAAAATATCTATTTTTTATCATTTATTAAAATTCTAAAAACTCATGTTATAAACAGCGGGGCAACAACTTTTTAATGTGACTGGGCTATGACTGGCTGTCGTAGGTCAATTTTAAATAATATTTCAAATTAATGCCAATTTTTAAACAGTGTCCGTTTATCAGCATATTTCATGCTGATTTAAAAGCAAATATCAGTGCACGTTGTTTAGTTTTATTCAGAGGTTCTCGAGACGGCCAATATATTTACAAGTGGGTCGCGACCCAGAGAAGTTTGGGAACCACTGCGCTAAGCGACATAATTAAAAATAAAATATAAATTATGGAAATGAGTGAGTATCGATATAGTGCAAGATAATTATGGTACAATAAATGCGCGCTACAAAACTCGCCGTCTTCTAACGTTATACATGGTTTCTTACACACCCGTGCGTGTGTATACAAACAAGCTATATATAGTTTGTTTGTTTGTTTGTATACAATCATGTATAGAGCTATTATGCACAATTATTTTAAAAACAACTTTTTCCGATGGCGACGGCCTCTGTTGTAATAAACCCTCGTCAAATCTAGACACATACATTTTATACATGTGCACTTGTTTTAGCGCCACTTCAAGTTCTCTACTCAGAGACGCTCCCGACTACAGCGTGGACACTGCATCAGAGTTTCACGCCGAAGCGCTGAGCAATTGCGAGTGAAGGACTTACCCAAGGTCCCTACGCGGGCGACCTGAGGTGGATTCGAACCTGCAACCCTTCGGCTGCAGGGCAACGAACATATCCACTGTGCACCACCGCGCCCCAGAGCATAATCATATAATTTATAATCATATAATCTATAATCATCATAATTTATAATCATCATAATTTATAATCATCATAATTTATAATCATCATAATTTATAATCATCATAATCTATAATCATCATAATTTATAATCATCATATTATTTCTATACCTTTACTAGTTCGACGATGACGTATGGTTCATCGTCAAATGCCGGTCCGTTGTTGCTGTTGTTTGTCTCGTTGCTGCTGCTGTCGGTGGAGCCGAACAACTTTCGGAAGAACCAGGTCGTCGGTTGGCGGACGAACCAGTTGAAGCTGAAGGCAATCGGTTTCTGGATGAAGTCCCAGACACTCCACCTGGACCCCTCTGGGTCCATTTCGGACACGTAGAACGAGAGACGACGCGCCAGACCTTGGCTGGAGGGGGGAAACAACAACAACAGCAATAGCAGCAATAGCAACAGCGGCAGAAGTGAGGATGATGTGGCGGTGAATTGATGAATTATTGTGAATGGATGAATTGGGAATAAATGAATGCAGTGGATTAAGTGTCCATACATATTGCATATATGCCTATGATATATACGTACCTCTCCCCGTCAGTACGCAGGATAAATATCTAATTCTGACGTCCATAACAATTGGAGTCCGTCCATTATTTTTTAGCACTTGCATGCACTGACAAATATTGACGCGGTAGATCAGAGGTTCTCAAACTGTGGTACGGTATCCCTCGGATTAGATAAGACTATATTAGATAGGATAAGATTAGATTAGATTAGATTAGATTAGATTAGATTAGATAAGATTAGATAAGATTAGATTAGATTAGATTAGATAAGATTAGATTAGATAAGATAGATTATATAAGATTATATAAGATAAGATCAGATTAGATAAGATTAGATTAGATTAGATTAGTAATAATTGATTAGATTAATTTTGATTTGGATTTTTAGATTCGATTGGATTAGAAGAAACAATGACTATATAAATCGGTTTAAAGGATGAGATTACACAAATCAGACAAATTGAGATAAGAGCAGATTGAATTAGATTATTATAGGCTATAATTATTAATTATACAGTAAATTATTGCATAGAAGAAAGCATATAATGTAAGGAGTCAGTCTACGATTCACGTGAAGTTGACGCATGCAAAGAAGACTCAACTACGAGACCCTAAGAATGACTGGGGTGACTTGAGCCTCCGACCCTCCCCCCAAATCTAGCCCGAATATACAGAAGGATGACCTACTTGACCATCTGCTGGACGACCGTGCCAAGGCATTTCGGCATCCGTCCGTACCTCTGGAAATCGAGCGGAAGTTGGGAGAGGTTGAAGACCGCGGTCTTGCGACTGACGCAAAGCCTTTTAATGGCCGAGAACCAGAAGGCCATCTTGTTGTCCCAGGCGACGGAATCGTC
>OX457045.1:1884352-1911852 GCA_949752735.1 Lumbricus terrestris
TCCTCCTCCTCCTCCCTCCTCCTCCTCCTCCCTCCTCCTCCTCCCTCCTCCTCCTCCTCCTCCTCCTCCTCCTCCCTCCTCCTCCTCCTCCCTCCTCCTCTCCCTCCTCCTCCTCCTCCGTCTAACTTATTTTATACTCTGAATGATCCATCCGAATCGATGATTTCTTCCCTGAACGACTTGTGTGTGTATGTGTGTGTGCGTGCGTGTGCATGGGTATGCATGTGTGTGTGCATGTGTATGTATGTGTGTGTATGTACGTGTGTGTATGTGTGCGTGTGCTGCTACCTGCCGCCTCCGCATCCGTCGTCAACTCGAATACAATCGTCGTCACTGCATGGCGCTGAATACATTGAATGTCGACAGATTTGATGTCTCTATAGAAATCGACTTCTCACAGAATTGAAAGAATCGCATCGCTGATGTGGCTGATCTCTCTATCGCTTTCAATCCATCTTCAGGGTCGGCAGCAGTTGCAGTTGTAGCATTGAAGTGATAATGGTTGTGGGAGTAGTTGTACTTTGTAGTGTACTGTAGTGGGGTTAGTAGTATTATTATTATCGTCATTGTCATCGTCGTCGTCCTTATCGTCATCATCATCATCATCATCATCATCATCATCATCATCATCATCATCATCATCATCATCATCATCATCATCATCATCATCATCATCATCATCATCATCATCATCATCATCATCATCATCATCATCATCGTCGTTGTCATCATCATCATCATCATCATCATCATCATCATCATCATCATCATCGTCATCATCATCATCATCATCATCATCGTCATCATCATCATCATCGTCATCGTCATCATCTTTTTCTTCCTCCTCTTCTCTCAAACGGAATACGACGTCACTGTGACGCCAGTGGATGTCGTATTCTGATGACGGGGCAGTCTCTGGAGAAATCAGTATTCGGCGAAGGAGAAAGGGGGAGGGAGAGAGAGAGCGAAAGAAGACAGACAGACAGAGACAGAGAGAGAGGCAGACAAAGAGACACACACAGAGAGAGAGAGACAGAGTGACAGAGAGAGGGAGGGAGGGAGAGAGAGAGACAGAAGGCAGACAGAGACAGAGAGACAGAAAACAGACAGAGAGAGAGAGACTGACAGAGAGAGATAGAGAGAGAGACAGAGACAGAGACAGAGAGACAGAGACAGAAGACTGACAGAGACATACAGAGGGAGATTATCAGAGATAGAGACAGAGACAGAGACAGAGAGAGACAGACAGACAGATAGACAGAGACAGACATAGAGAGACAGAGACATAGGAGAGAGATTTGTCGATGGAGGTGGAGGAGGAGGTGGAGCAAATGATAACACCTATTATCACCTACTGACGTCTCAACCTGTAGCATAGCTGCTGCATTCATCCACATGTCTTGTCTGTTGGTATGCCCACACATATGTATCTGATTGTTTTGTTTGTGTATGTGTATGTGGCCTATAATATGCGAGTGTCTTTGTGGCTGTATGCATGTTGTGTATGCGTGTATGTACACTGTACAGTATGTTTGTATGTTTCTGTATGTTTGTTTAATTGCATATTGAATTGCACTGCTGTAGGCTGCATGAAAACTGCGTTCTACAGACTAACAGTGGCGTGCTTATAATAATTATACTGCACAGTGCATCGAAGTGATCTCAGAATTGGGCGAATGTGCGCGAAAAGAAATTCATTCATCAATTATTATTGACTTGCTGTCTGTATTTAATTGAACTTATTATAATAATTATATGCTCTCATACTATAATGGTGAATATTCTTCAGGCCTTTATCATAATAGTCCTATAATCACATGCAAGATGCAACATGGAACTTATTAAGCTACTCGTTCGCTTTTATTTGCATGTTTTAAACCGGATATTCAAATTATTCATACCTGCCGCTGGTTTCCTTTTCCCTTCAACTATCATACCTATGATTCGGAAAACAGGCGAGTTAATGCAAATCCTTCGCTTTCGTTGCGAATTTTTTGCTGTTGGTGAAGACACGACGAAGAGACGGTTGTGTTTTTACAGAGACTGCTAAGAAGACCCTTCTGGACTGTTTAAATGTTTTTAATTAATCTCTTCTATTTAGAAAACTGCCTTGAATTCAGAAAACCAGCTTCTGGGCCAATGTTATTCATTTGATCTGTTAAGAGAAGACTCGACCAACGGATTTGCTGACTAACGGTTTTTACTCTGTGCGACTTGTTTTAGTCACTGGTCGAACAATTATTTATGTATATATGTACGCTCATCTATCTGTTTGTCTGTGTACCTGTCTGTTTGTCTTTCTATATGTCTGTCTGTCTGTCTGTCTGTCTGTCTATCTATCTATCTATCTATCTATCTATCTATCTATCTGTCTGTCTGTCTGTCTGTCTGTCTGTCTGTCTGTCTGTCTGTCTGTCTGTCTGTCTGTCTGTCTATCTATCTATCTATCTATCTATCTATCTATCTATCTATCTATCTATCTATCTATCTATCTATCTATCTATCTATCTATCTATCTATCTATCTATCTATCTATCTATCTATCTATCTATCTATCTATCTATCTATCTATCTATCTATCTATCTATCTATCTATAATTTATCCGTCCGTCCGTCCGTCCATCCGTCTCTCTGTTTGTCTATCTGTCTGTCTGTCTGTCTATCTATCTGTCTGTCTGTCTGTCTGTCTATCTGTCTATCTATCTGTCTGTCTGTCTGTCTGTTCGTCTGTCCGTCCCTACATCCATTCATCCATCCATTTATGTCTCCATTTCTCCATCTGTCTCTCTCTCTCTCTGTCTCTCCGTCTCTCTGTCTCTCTGTCTCTCTGTCTCTCTTCCCCTCTAATCTGCTTCTTTCCTCCCGGCCTCGTTCTCTGCTTTCTTTATTCGCCATTAGTCTTCATTGTCGACTCTCCAATCACACAGCAGCACGCATCATCATCCCACCGTCGTCGTCGGCCATCGTCGTTTCATGTCGTCCGTACCCTACAGCAGCAGGGGCTCTCGACGACTTTCATGCACTGACGTCCACTGAGGCCTGTTACAGTAAACAGCGTCGTAACTCTTCCTACCTTGTGAGTATACCTTCTCCTACCTTCATGCTTAATCGCAGAGGTTTCTACGGGCATTTAACAAGAATATTACCGTCGCTAACCTATAGTCTACTTCTGAAGAGTTCAAAGCAATGTTTTTGAACAGATAATCGTTTGCAATCGTTCATAAACACTCGAAACATAGCGTTACCTTCGGGTGCGTTTCGATACCTTGTGTGTACCCAGTATAATACCTTTGCCGTCTTATCGTCAATCAATGCCTAAAGTGTGGAAAAATAAGTGCCTGGACGCTCGCTCCTTACCTTTCCAGTCTTTGCTCGTCAATAAGTGGCTGGACGGTGTTCAGATTTTAAAACAAGTGCATGGACGCCGTCCATGACCGTCCAGGCACACTTTAAGCCCTGTCGTCAATGGTATACTAGATAATTAACTGAGCATTGCGTTGACTAACTGTAGCTCGATCTCGATCCGAATGCCGATATTACATTGCATGACCCACGTGCTATCGTCAGAGATTTGTTGAAAACTTCATCGCATGTGATGCGTGCAATGTCGTTGAATTCCGATGTTAGTCTATCATGGATGCCTGAATATCTTCTTGTGACACGTGTCAGGGATTAGACAAGACTGACGAATATCCTGTGTAGACACGCGATAATTATTATCATCTGCAGGTTAAATCGCTGTTAATCCTGTCTCACATCACGATTGATCGCAAGATGATGATTGCAAGATGATGATCGAAAGATGATGATTGCAAGTGACTTCTTCTCTGCATCATTCGCATTCCATCCGTGCAAGATATGACATTCTGCTCTGCACGAACTGTTTCTATCTATTATTATTTTTCAATTTTTTTTATTACTCTCGTCGTCATCGCCATCATCATAATCATCTTCGTCGTCGTCGTCGTCATCATCATCATTATGATTATTGCAGATATAGTTCATATTGATATTGAAATCGGTTTATTGCACGTTCAACTCTGGTTACTTAAAGTTAATACTGTTGCAATGATTATAATAATAGTAGTAGCAATCAGGCAGCGCCGTGCTTTCTCCGTGATTGGCCTTGCGAGTTGCGACCTGGAATGAGCTCCCTGTTATCCTTCGTCAAACACCTATTGATCTTTCTGCCTCATTTCTTTCTCTTCTTACGGCTATCTTATTCGACCGGGGTCGGACTTGGAGCGCTCCTGAGTAGAAACCTTGAAGGGCCACTGTAATTTCCAGGAAATAAATAAATAAATATTCTCAATTAAATGTTCTGTCCCGCTACCATGGAATAATCTTCCAAAGTATTTTACACTTGTACCCACCATTAACCTGTTTCATAAACTATTACAATCTAATTTAATCCATGTCTACTATGGACTTAAATAAACCATTAGTGATTTTTTTAGTTTCATGTATTTCATCGTTGTTTTTTGCACTGTTTACTACTGTGAAAATGATATCTGCATAAAGAAATGGCCAATCGAGTGTCAGTGGGTCCACAATTTTTATTATGACCCTTTTTTGAATTGATCCTTTGACTTGTGCATCAATCACTTGAAAGTTATTGAGTTTCTGCTGATTGCTCTTATTATTTTTGTCTTTGGTTGATGTTGTGATCTGTCAATAAACGTCTACAATACATCTTCAATTCTTCATGTCTTGCATATCTAACGAATGAAATAATGCAACTCTTGCATATACGCCTATCTCTCATGCATCTTCCTAACTCAATTGTTGCAACAGGTGTGGCCTGGCTTTAATCAAGTCACAGCCAAGAGATGCGTTCTATTCCTGCAGTGGAAGTTGGATGATGACTGCTTCGTAATAACATTGCTTTTGCTACGTCAACACAATCTCCATTCGAATGATTCTGCTACGCTCGAGGTCCGATCCAGTCAATTCCATTGAACCCTGGAGTCCGTCGGCAATTTGACCCTGCTCCTTCATTGATATATTCGGTTGGGGGTGACAAACCCTCCCCTAACGGAGCCACAGTGTACCAACCCACCCATCCCCACCTACCCACCACCACCCTCCAACGGCCACGAATCTGTTTTATTTTGATCACGGACGACTTCCATGAACGGAAAGAGAACGCTTCTCCGATCTTTATTCCAACGACACATCATTCCCCTCCCTCTAAATATATATATATATATATAATATATATATATAATATATATAATATATAATATATATAATATATATATATATATATATATATATATATATATGCCGGTTCTTATTTACTGCCTCCATTCTCTCCACTGCCTCTCTCCCTCTTCCACTTCCTCTCTCTGCTCTTCCAGCATCACTCCCTCAACCCCTTCGTCCATCTTTCCACTTAGCCAATGGTTTGTTGAGCGGAGAATTAATTATTTCTACACAGAACGTGAACACAACAACCGTCTGCGAAAATTCCCGCGCGAATCTGGCGCCGCCGCCGAAGCAGACGACAGACAGAAGCAGACGACGACAGTCAGACGAATGGCGCGAAATTATGAAGCGATCGCCGTCTGCTTTGTTGTCGTCGACGGTGATGACGCGAATTGTACGTCAGCTGCTCAACCCGATGTTTACTGTTGCGGAGGATGAGGAGGAGGAGAAGGAGGAGAAGGAGGAGAAGGAGGAGATTTAGGTGGAGGAGAAGAAGGAGGAGAAAAAGAAGAAGCAGAAAAAGGAGAAGAAGAAAGAGAAGGAGAAAAAGGAGAAGGAGGAGAAGGAAGAGGGGAAAAGGAGGATGAGGACAAAGAGAATCAAAAGGAGGAGGAGGAGAATGAGAAGAAGGAGGAGAAGGGAGAGAAGTAGGAGAAGGATGAGAAGGAGGGGGGGAAGAGGAGGAAGAAGATGAAGAGAAGAGGAGGAGGAAGAGGAGAAGAAGAGGGAGGGGAAAGGAGAAGCAGGAGGAGAAGGAAGAACAAGAAGAGGAGAAAGTGGAGTTAGAGGAAAGAAAATCATCATCATTATCATCATCATCATTATCAGCAGCAGCAGCCTCAGGGTCTCTTTCATATCGGACTTTAAGGCGCACGATAAAATTTAATTGACAACAACAGTTCTGCTTTGGTAGCGTTTGTTGAAAGCCTATTATAGTAGGTGTTTAACCGTGAAGATGTTACCTAACGATACGACTAGCAACTTGTTCGATTAAAGCAACGAACAACAAAAACAGAGCTGTAAAAATCTTCCTCGCTAGTCAGACATGGATTAATAATTGATGACTTCATGGTCATGTTCAGCGTTCCAACTCACTTTGTCTGCAGCATCGAACGGGTCAAGACAGGATCGTGCTCTCTCAACCCCCATTCCCCTCCCAAAGGGGAAGCGAGAGTCCGGCGCAATGGAAATTATTGATGAAGACTCGGGTTGGATAGACTGGACGGTCTTCCGACTGCGCCCTTTCCAGTCTATATGTTGAAAGTTGAAGGTCAACTGACGACTTATGGGAAGTGCGCCGTGAAATGGGAAAACTAGCAGAACAGACGAATCGTCAGTGCATGATAAAAACTAGGACAGGGATCAGCATCTCCTAACCATCTAACTCAGCGGTTCCCAACCCGTGGCCCGCGGGCCAAAAGTGGCCCGCCTGGTCTCAGAAAATGGCCCGCCAGGCCTCAGAAAATGGCCCTCATCTCTCAAAGAATTATCAAAAATATATGAAAAATTAACAATTTGGACAGGATAGAACACATTATTATTTTCTATTAGAAATTAGTTTATAATAACGTCGATAAATAATATCAAACATTATATTTCGATTCAATTATAACAATTTTGTATGCTTTTAGTTAATACAATTTTAACCTTGTGGCCCCCTAATGTCCTTCAACTGAGAAAAAGTGACCCTCGTGTCCTCCGACTTAGAAAAAGTGGCCCTCAAGTCAAAAAAGGTTGGGAACCACTGATCTAACTACATTCCTATTTCTCTAATTTCTCTAATTTTGTCCCCATCCCCACCTCCACCACTACCACCTGCTCCTCCTTCTTCTCCCCATCTCCTTCCTCTGTTTTCCTGGTTCTCCCCTCAGTCTTTTCCTCTATAAATCCGGTTGCAAGACCACAGAGACAGACAGCCCAAAATATTCTGTAAACTGCAGTCGGTGCGGAATTTACTATGCAGACCACCGGACAGACAGACAGACAGACAGACAGACAGACAGACAGACAGACAGACAGACAGACAGACAGACAGACAGACAGACAGACAGACAGACAGACAGACAGAGACAGAGACAGAGACACAGAGAGACAGATAGACCGACAGATAGACAGACAGAGACACAGACAGACAGACAGACAAGACACAAACAGACAGGAAGACAGACTGACACACTGACAGACACACAGACAAACTGCCTGTATGTTTGACAGACAGTGACAGTTATACAGACAACGAAATGTTATGCATTGTCCGCCATTTCATCGGATTCATTTGGCGCCATCATAAATAATTGAAGTCGACTCCATTCGTCAGATTGGAGATGGATTTTCTGCGACCAGTCGACTAAGTTGCAAAGGATTTGGACATTGTTATCAACGGCTTTGTTTCTCGGTCAACCATCGGGCAACAGTAAGTGCAATGTTGCATTGATCAAGACATACAGATAGGCACACAGACATACATACAGAGAGAGACAGAGAGAGAGAAAGACATACACACGAAGATATCTAGAGAAAGGAAGAAGGAAAGAAGAGAATAGTAGGAAGCGAATGTGGAGGGAGTGACACAGTGAGAGGAAAGTCTTCTTCGCTTTGTTCGCTTCTTTGTTCCTGTAAATATCTTTGCACAAAACTGTTGCGATATGGCGGATATGTTATATTTGTTTGACTGTATGCATGTGTGTATGTATGTATGTATGTATGTATGTATGTATGTATGTATGTATGTATGTATGTATGTATGTATGTATGTATGTATGTATGTATGTATGTATGTATGTATGTATGTATGTATGTATGTATGTATGTATGTATGTATGTATGTATGTATGTATGTATGTATGTATGTATGTATGTATGTATGTATGTATGTATGTATGTATGTATGTATGTATGTATGTATTTGTGTATGTATGTATGTATTTATGCCTGTCTGTTTGTTTGTTTGTCTGCCTGCCAATGTCTGTCTGTCTGTCTGTCTGTCTGTCTGTCTGTGTCCGTCTCCCCTTCACCCTCCGCATAAGCGTCCTTCTAATTAGCAGACATTTTCTCAACCTCCGCTGACAGCAGCAACTGACTGCAGAGGTCATTGGGTGAAGAACCAGACACACAGAGAGAGACACACAGAGAGAGAGAGAGAGAGAGAGAGAGAGAGACATCCGATGAGAGGAACAGAGGCAAGCGAAGAGATTGATTGGCTAGGAGAGGAAAAGTGGTCTAATGTCGGACCACAGCGACAGCAGCAGCAGCGCCAGTCTATCTCTCTCTGTGTCTCTGACTCTCTCTGTCTCTATGGCTATCTGTCTGTCTCCCTCTGTCTATGTATCTCTCTGTCTGTCTATCTGTCTGTCTCTCTCTGCCCCTGTCTCTGTCTCTGTCTGTCTGTCTGTCTGTCTCTCCCTCTCTCTCTTTCTCTCTCTCTCTCTCTCCCAACGGCCACCGCCGCCGACATATTAGATTTATTATTAGGGCACTTTGTAGGTCCCGGCGGACAGAGGGCGTACCAATCGTTTCGTCCGTCCCATGTCGCCTGCAGGCATTTATTTAGCGCATGCATCTGGGCGAGTACCCTGTATACGGTGTGGATGGCGTTTAAGGCTGCACAGGTTTTACAAGGCGCATCACGCACTCGGATTTTTGTCGACTACAAAAAGGAATTGGAGAGAGAGGAGGGAGGGAGGGAGGGAGGAACAGAAGCATAGAGGGGAAAATAGAGAGGTGGTCGTGTGACTAGATTGACAGATGAGCGGATGGACAGATGGATGGACACTGGATGCATGGATGGATAGATGGATGGATGGAAATGGATAGATGGTTAGATAAATGGCTGGACACTGGATGCATGGATGGATAGATGAATGGACACTGGATGCATGGATGGATAGATGGATGGACACTGGATGCATGGATGGATAGATGAATGGACACTGGATGCATGGATGGATAGATGGACGGACACTGGATGCATGGATGGATAGATGGATGGACACTGGATGCATGGATGGATAGATGGACGGACACTGGATGCAAGGATGGATAGATGGATGGTTGGAAGCATGCATGGATAGATGGACAGGAAATGGATAGATGGTTAGATGAGTGGCTGGACGGAATGGAACGCATGGATGGATGATGGATGGATGGATGGATATGTTGACAGTTGATTAATGGCTTGATGGATGTATAGATTTGAGGATGGATGGTTTGTTAGAATGATGTATGGATGTATGGATAGTTGGTTGGGTCAGTGAGTGAGTGGATGGATGAATAGATGGAGAAGTGGATGGAAGGATAAAAATGGATGGATGGAAAGATATGCGGATGGATGGATGTATGGATGAATGGTTGGGTGAGTTGGTGTGTGGGTGGGTGAGTTTTGGTGAGAGTGGCTGAATTGATGAATTGCATAAAGGTGTTCTTCTAATTGAATAGTCAACCTCTGATGCAGAGTGAGACAGCCAAGCGTATAACGACGTCGTCATGCATGAACAGAGAGATAGGCAGACGGACAAAGACACACAGAGAGATACAGAGAGACACAGAGAGACACAGAGAGACACTGAGAGATAGAGGGACAGAGAGGCAGAGAGGCAGTGAGAGAGCATTGAGTCATTTGTCTTTGAGAATGAAACACAATCTGTCAGTTTAGATTGGAATTTAATCGTCCGGAATGCGAACGTATAACACTAACCATCGCAGAACGATCCATACGGACTTTCCATAACCATAAACGAGAATGTAGATGGCATTGTATGTATGTTTGTATGTATGTATCTATGTATGTATGTATGTATGTATGTATGTATGTATGTATGTATGTACGTATGTATGTATGTATGTATGTATGTATGTATGTATGTATGTATGTATGTATGTATGTATGTATGTATGTATGTATGTATGTATGCATGCATGTATGTATGTATGTATGTATGTATGTATGTATGTATGTATGTATGTATGTATGTATGTATGTATGTATGTATGTATGCCTGCATGTATGTCTGCATGTATGTATGTATGTAGGCCTATGTATGTTTGTCCAGAATGCACGCCCACAGTTTCGCATCTATTCCTCTACAACCCTCCAACTAGAAAGAGGGGCACTAGGACGGTTGGACCTCCACGCCCCTCCCAGGAATCGGGGTGGCGCCGTGGCGGGGTGGAATAGGGCCACAAATAGAAATTTTCCTAGCAACATCGGGTACCCTGCAGCTAGTGAAACTACAATGCTTAGCTCACAAAATAGATAAACATGTACATGTATATATAATACTGTAGCATATAAAGTGAGGTATAGATAAATATATACAATTATACATAGATAAACAGAGAGAAAAATAGAAAGACAGACAGACAGAGGGATGGAGGATTGATGGATGGCGACTTTGGTCGTACATTTATATAGCGCCACTTCAAGAGATGGATGGATGGATGGATGGATGGATAGATGAAGAATTGATGAATGGATGGATGATTGATGAATGAATGGATGGATGGATGAATGGATGGCTGGATGGCTGGATAGATGGATAGATAGACAGACAGGCATAGGGCGGACAGGCATAGGAAAGGGATGGCTGGATGGTTTAATGGTTGGATGGATAGATAGACCACATCACCTCCTCCTCCTTCCCCTTCTCCTCCTCCATGGTCATGCGCAGATCGTTCGTTGTCCGTCATTGAGAACAGAGACCAGAGATCGGCGGTCAGTCCATCGGTCCATCTGTCTGCAAGTGGATGTGCGGCAGCCACTATACGTAGATCCTCTCCTCCTCTTCCTCCTTCCCCTCCTCCAATCCTCCTCCTCCAGCCGACGAGAGAGCGGGTCTCCTCCATCCATCGACTAAGGAACAGATGGAGGAGGAGGAGTGGGATGCGAATGCGGTGGATGAAGGGAAAAGGATTAGGATGAGGAAGCCCATCGAGCCGTGCCATCCTCCCCCTCCTCCTACTCATCCTCATCCTCCTCCTCCTCGTCATCTCCAGCGTCCCAAGTCTTTATCTGCTGCAGCAACCGCATACACACAGTCGAGACATCATCATCATCATCAACAACAGCAACAGCAGCAGCAGCAGCGATATATTCGATGCCGACGAAAAGAAATCGGTTGGTACAACTGGCGAGTAATTATAATTGATTCTCGATCGTTTAGATTTATAATCAATCAGTATTATTATTTTGTATACAGTAACACATGTAAAACTTATGTAAAGCATATATATATATTATATATTTAATTATGCATAGATATATTTGCACACAGGGCGCCATACAAATCCCCGTAACGAGCAATGAATGAACGTAATTACATAATTTAATTTGTGTGAATGTTTACAATATACATATATACAGGGTGGGCCATAAAAATACCTTTGAGTTTGTTTTACCCATATCTTGGCCAGAAGTAAGAATGTTTAAATGAAATTTTAGAGACTTAATGGCAACTCATATCTGCGTACAATGGCCAAATTTCACTCAAAATTTTCAAGCAGAATAATAGTTATACCACTTTCAGTGAGACCACCTACCGTTTTTTGACGATTCAAAAACATAACGCAACAAAAAGTAACAAAAACGCGATTTTAACAAGTCATGTCTCAAATAATTGTTATCAAATGAACCTGATATTGCCGGATAATCACTATTATTATTATTTAGAAAAGAAATAGGGTGCCAGTGTGGCAGCACGTCCATGTGATGTCACTCACCAGGATGACGATCATGTTAGTAAATAGGGCCTAAGGAATGTGTCAGATTAATAGTTTTGTTATTAAAACAACGAAATTCAAATTTATAAAAATTAAAATGCCCAAGGTATCAATGGCAGACAAAATGTGTATTCAGGCACTTTAAGAGCAAAGTCCTGAAGCTATAGCTATAATCACCGCCTACTCTGATAAACAGTGAGAGAGCAGAAATTAGCAGCTATAGGTTGGGAGTTGTGAAATAAGCCGTTAATAAAACGAGATCAGCTCAATGTCAACTGTGACCCGTCATGACGAAATGAGTCGATAGGCCATTTTTGAGTTTTTTGAGTTATGTATTCCACGTTATTCCATGTTAAATTACCTTCAAAATGAGCTATTACGCATCAAAATCGACCAAGTGTTTGTTGAGTTATAAAAACTTTTAATCGATCGACCTGCGTAACAGAAAATGTTGGGAAAGCGCGATTTTCTGAATTTTTTATATAGGTTTTAAATCTTATTGGTAATTTAATCTGCACCAATAGCATGTTAAAAACAGCAAAAATAAAGTCAGTTTTAATATTTTATTGAGACATTATATAACGTAGATTCCAAAAATGAAAAAATGGAAAAATCAATAATTTGAAGGGTGAACACCTTTAAAAGCGATTTGCAGCGTTCTGCATTGTGCACCTTCCGACTCATTTCGTCATGACGGGTCACTATTGTTCTCGTTTCACTGAGAACAGGTAATGGCCCCGAATCTCCGGATTTCAACCCGATGAATTATCTTGATCAAGTGTGGAGACTGGAGAGTTATGCTTGAGAAATAGCAAAATCTGCGGTTAAAACCAAGAGCGATTAGAGAATTGATGATCACATTGGAGTTGATATGAGAAGATTTAACTCTGGAATACATCCACAAAGTCATCAACTTCAATACTTTTTTATACTATTTTCTACATCTCTTTATGTACCCATGTGCAATGGGTACATAAACTTGGTTTTTGTCATTAAACGAATTGTATATATCAACACTTTACAGTGATACTCAGAGCAAGCGTGGGCACTGGTAGTGGACACATTGAACACAAGTTGTGAAGCAATATCAAGTTGATTTGATAGCAATTATTTGAGACGTGACTTGATTAAATCGTTTTTTGCTACTTTTCGCTGCATTACGTTTTTGAATCGTGAAAAAACTGTGGGTGGTTTCAATAAAGGTAATATAACTTTTGTTCTGTTTTAGATATTTTTTTATGAAATATGGCCATGATATGTAGATATAAATTCCCTTCAAGCCTGCAAAATTTCATTTATTAAAAATTCATGCTTTTGACCAAGATCTTGGCAAAAAAACCTTAGGTGTGGTACTTTTATGGCCCACCCTGTATGTACAAGGTCTCGCATTGCAACACGTGCATGTAGCGAGTTAGACCGTTAAAGACTCCTTTCCTATCCATAATCATAAGCTACTGTTGAGCGACCCAGATGCTTCAAGGTGTCATGATGTGGAGCAGACATGCACAGGCCGGTCAGGACAGACCGGTGGAGAGAGAGCAATTGTTTTATTTTTCTTATTTAGGTGGATAAATAACCTTTAGAAAACATCTTTCCTATGCCAATAGGGGGTTTTAACCCCCGAAACCACCTTGTCTACGCCACTGAGTCGCATTGACGCTATTTAAGTGTATAGTATATAATATACCTATAAAATTATCTAAGTAGATTTATATAAATACTAGATGTGTAACCCGGCGTTGCCCGGGAAATTTAGGGTTTTAAACACCACTCCCCTATGGTACCCAACGTTGACCGCTAAATTTCGAGTTTTCGCCAACCCTCTACCCCACCCCGCTTCCCCAAAAAGCCAAACGTAACACGCCCCGCTAGGGAAATTATTACTGGGCTTGTATGACGTCATTCGGGCTGTAGACTCTTTTACTGAAGCTCGATACTGTTTACCAACGCGTGAGCGATGAAATCTGTTTTAAAACGCTTCTGTCTTAAAACGCTAATAACTCGAGTTCTAAAGTGAAATTTCGGGTTTTAAACACTTCCCCACTCTGGTACCCATCGTTGACTGCTAAATTTCGGGTTTTCGCCAACCCTCCACCCCACCTCGCTTCTCCAAAAAGCCAAACGTAACCCGTCCCTGCGGGGCGCTACGGATATTATTACTGGGCGGGTATGACGTCATGCGGAGTAGACTCTTCACCAAAGTGCCAGCGTTATCATTTATTAATGAAATCTGTCTTAAAACGCAAATATTTCTTGTTTTAAAGTGAGTTAAAACCTGAAAATAGTTGATATGACCTTATAATTTGGGTAAGAATCGATTGCAATAATTTTTATAAACCGACGCTGTTTACTTTCCGAGCCTACTCTGCAGGGGAGAGTCAAAAAGCGTACAAACAAATAAACAAACAAACAAACATAAGGAAAGTGTTTCTGCCTTATAATATAGATATATTGGCACATGTATAAATAATTATATTCAAAGTGGATTACGGAGGCGTCACATATACGTTGATCTGATTGCATCTGCTATAATTATACAGGTGAATCGACCGATACTTAGAGAGACGGACAGAAAGACAGTCGCAGAGTCAAACAGACATAATTGTTATGCGTACAAACAATTATCGAAAGCGTCATCTCTGCGTCAACTGCTCCAGCAGCAGAGATTCTCTCGAGTCGTTTACTGCATCGAATGGACGACCGATCTCGTCACAGAATGACTTGTGTGTCGATGAATCTTGCAACAATGCAGCCCACAACGAGTAATGATGTCATCGTTATCGGGACAGTGGCGCTTTAGAAGTCATCCCGTAATTAGATGCGAACCGGAAGCTACAAACGGCGCTCCATATACATGCACGTGACATAAAGTTGGTCTGATCTCTTACAAAACATCCACAACCGAGTCACGACTACACCCGAATCACAACAACACCTATGAACTCCATTACAAAAAGCGTACAAACAAATAAACGAAACGAAACGAGTTCGCGCTGTTTTACTACTATTGTCCACGATTTCATCCGCACCATCGAAATGGATTTCTCCGCATTGGTAACTGGATGCGTGACCAGAACCGCGTTGCTCACTCCGCCTTGCACTACTTTTCTGCGTCAGTCTAATCACCACTCGGCGGAGGAGGCGAAATGATGTCTCGAAATCCGATGAGAAACACGTTGCTGATGACGCATGCGAATGAAACGATTCTGTTCGCTTACATCACACTCTGCGTCTTATCGTCCAGCGGTGAGTGTCAGTCTTTTAATGATATTATAGATAAATAATTGAGAAAAATTGAGTAAAAAAGGTCATTAAATCGAGACGAGAGCTGCAGTAGTTACAGTCTTATAAACTCAATCCGGTTTTTAAATAATAATTATGACCTAAGGTCTTACTAGAATATATTGCGGCTTCAATTCTTAGAATTGAACCTCGTAGATATCAGTTTATTTGCCTGTCTATCTGTCTGTCTATCTGTCTGTTTATCTGTCTGTCTGTCTGACTGCCTATTTGTCTGTCTCTCTGCCTGTCTGTCCATCTATCTATCTGTCTGTCTATCTGTCTGTATATCTGTTCTGTCTGTTTATTTATTTGTCTGTTCCGTTTGTTTGTTTGTCTGTCTGTCTGTCTGTATATCTATCTGTCTGTTGAGCATTTGTACGGTGTTACGAAATTGGTTTTAATGTCCTCTGCCTGTAATAACCGCTGACTTTTTTACGGTGGATTATCATGGTAGCCAGAGGTTTCTAACTAACCGATTAGATTCTTATCGGTTAGCTTATCGAGTAAGGAAATTGCTGATTTTAATCGTTTAACCGACTTCAGTAGCTAATTAATTCTGGTTCAAATCGATTTACAATTTGACTGAATTGATATAGCCTAGTAACCACCTCTGTCTTTCAATAGCTGTGTTGACCTTCACCAGCGCATTTTCGTCCTTCATTGCAACATATCCGGTTTGCACAACGCCATCATTTTAGTTCGGAGGAAAAGCTCACGCAACGACATTTAGGCTAACGACGATATTCATGCGTAATAAACTCTCGCAATATAATTCTGATGCATGCCGTCACGATAGCTTACTTACTTACTGCTTTAGAACACATACACTGGTGACGTCATCCTTCTTGTTGTAATTGATATCCAAAGGAGGTGATTGGTCACTCTGTATACATGTATGCATAGCTTATATGTATGTGTAAATAACTTACCTAGCGCCTTAGAAAGAACCTCCCGAAGGCACTTTGTGTGTGGAGGGTAGGGCAGAGTGACGTATTTCTGTCTATCGATTCCGTTTTGACTGAGCATATGCGCTTAAGCTGGTTAGCTGGTTTCCGCGAACCTGGCTTTTTAGTGCTATTCCATTTTGAACAGTGTGCCATCTTCGTAGGCGTTCATTAGAGAGTTCTGTACGACGCTGATTTGATTGAAGTGAAGTCTTATAACAAAGGGGAATCTAGGACGAGGTGTATAGTATAGACTGGAACTTAATGATTTCGAATTCATTTAATTAAGTGTCAAATCCAACGGTTTTAGAGAATGCAGATTGAGTTCGATGGCGGCTTAGCTTGCGAAGAGGATTACGCATTGTCGGAATCCACACGGATGCAGCGCTCCAAGCGGACGACTGAATGCTTAATAGATGCTGATGCGAACGCTGTGAATTGGATACAGCAGCGTCTCCAAAGAACTGTGTCACTTCCCGATTTGGCAACACCACAGGGATGGGTGTAAATATAGCCCGAGTCCAAAGGGATATCCACAGTCAGAAATTTACCATAATTGGCAAAGGGATTCTCTGTTGAAATATATCTTCATTTTAAAATGGAACACTCAGTATGTATCTTCATTTTTAAAGGGAACACTCAGAATGTATCTTCATTTTCAAAGGGGATCACCCAGTATGTATCTTCATTTTCAAAGGGGACCACTCAGACTATATCTTCATTTTTCAAAGGGAACCACTCGGAATCTATCCTCATTTGCAAGGAATCCACTCAGATAGTATCTTTATTTATAAGGAATCTACTCAGACTGTAGCCTACATGTATCTTCACCCGGTAAGGAAATCACTCAGAATGGTTCTTCAGGATGAAGACCTAATAACGACCTGATCTTGGAGCTTCAGCGTTTGAAGTTTTGTGACATAATAATTATGTGTTGCTCATAAATAACTTAGAAGTGTTCGCATACGATGCGAGTACTATAACACTCTGTAAATGTGATTATTCATCCGCCATATTGAGGTTATAACGAAATAATGACTCTGATGGCGCCACATCATCATACATCAGCAGGTGTCATCATCATCATCATCATCATCATCATCGGATGTAATGGTTCGACGACTAAATTATGCATAATATTCGAGTTTATGTTTGCGAACGTATCGTGAGATAGACAGAAGCACAATGCAGACGTAGGCGCACGAACAAATAGAGAGGTAGAGGGACAGACAGAGAGGGAGAAATATAGAAAAAGATAAAAAAAAGAGGGATGGATCAGTGGAAGGTGGAGAAATGAGAGAGAAAGGGAGGAAGTAGGAAGAGAGACAGACAGACAGACAGACAGACAGACAGACAGACAGACAGACAGACAGACAGACAGACAGATAGGCAAACAGACAGAGATACAGACAGAGAGAGACAGAGAGATAGAGACACACATACAGAGAGAAGCACACAGACAGAGAGAGACACAGACAGACAGAGAGAAACACAAAGATTTGCATCAGAAGTGAATCTGATTCGAGTCATTGTTCGCTGAATTCGTTATTTCCATGTGACTTGGAATCCATTCCACCCATTCCACCCATTCCACCCATTCCACCCATTCCACCCATTCCACTCTTCCACCGATTCGACTCGGTCCACTATTCCTCTCTTCCACTCTTCCACCCATTCCACCCATTCCACTCTTCCACCCATTCCACTCTTCCACCCATTCCACCCATTCCACCCATTCCACTCTTCCACCCATTCCACCCATTCCACCCATTCCACTCTTCCACCCATTCCACCCATTCCACCCATTCCACCCATTCCACTCTTCCACCCATTCCACCCATTCCACCCATTCCACTCTTCCACCCATTCCACCCATTCCACTCTTCCACCTATTCCACCCATTCCACCCATTCCACCCATTCCACTCTTCCACCCATTCCACCCATTCCACCCATTCCACCCATTCCACTCTTCCACCCATTCCACTCTTCCACCCATTCCACCCATTCCACCCATTCCACTCTTCCACCCATTCCACCCATTCCACCCATTCCACCCATTCCACTCTTCCACCTATTCCACCCATTCCACCCATTCCACCCATTCCACTCTTCCACCCATTCCACCCATTCCACTCTTCCACCCATTCCACCCATTCCACCCATTCCACTCTTCCACCCATTCCACCCATTCCACCCATTCCACTCTTCCACCCATTCCACCCATTCCACCCATTCCACTCTTCCACCCATTCCACCCATTCCACCCATTCCACCCATTCCACTCTTCCACCCATTCCACCCATTCCACCCATTCCACCCATTCCACCCATTCCACCCATTCCACTCTTCCACCCATTCCACCCATTCCACCCATTCCACCCATTCCACCCATTCCACCCATTCCACTCTTCCACTCTTCCACTTTTCCACCCATTCCACCCATTCCACCCATTCCACCCATTCCACCCATTCCACCCATTCCACTCTTCCACCCATTCCACCCATTCCACCCATTCCACCCATTCCACCCATTCCACTCTTCCACCCATTCCACCCATTCCACCCATTCCACTCTTCCACCCATTCCACCCATTCCACCCATTCCACTCTTCCACCCATTCCACCCATTCCACCCATTCCACTCTTCCACCCATTCCACCCATTCCACTCTTCCACCCATTCCACCCATTCCACCCATTCCACCCATTCCACCCATTCCACCCATTCCACTCTTCCACCCATTCCACCCATTCCACCCATTCCACCCATTCCACCCATTCCACCCATTCCACTCTTCCACCCATTCCACCCATTCCACCCATTCCACTCTTCCACCCATTCCACCCATTCCACCCATTCCACCCATTCCACTCTTCCACCCATTCCACCCATTCCACCCATTCCACTCTTCCACCCATTCCACCCATTCCACTCTTCCACCTATTCCACCCATTCCACCCATTCCACCCATTCCACTCTTCCACCCATTCCACCCATTCCACCCATTCCACCCATTCCACTCTTCCACCCATTCCACTCTTCCACCCATTCCACCCATTCCACCCATTCCACTCTTCCACCCATTCCACCCATTCCACCCATTCCACTCTTCCACCCATTCCACCCATTCCACCCATTCCACCCATTCCACTCTTCCACCCATTCCACCCATTCCACCCATTCCACCCATTCCACTCTTCCACCCATTCCACCCATTCCACCCATTCCACCCATTCCACTCTTCCACCCATTCCACCCATTCCACCCATTCCACTCTTCCACCTATTCCACCCATTCCACCCATTCCACCCATTCCACTCTTCCACCCATTCCACCCATTCCACCCATTCCACCCATTCCACTCTTCCACCCATTCCACCCATTCCACCCATTCCACTCTTCCACCCATTCCACCCATTCCACTCTTCCACCTATTCCACCCATTCCACCCATTCCACCCATTCCACCCATTCCACCCATTCCACCCATTCCACTCTTCCACCCATTCCACCCATTCCACCCATTCCACTCTTCCACCCATTCCACCCATTCCACCCATTCCACCCATTCCACCCATTCCACCCATTCCACCCATTCCACTCTTCCACCCATTCCACCCATTCCACCCATTCCACTCTTCCACCCATTCCACCCATTCCACCCATTCCACTCTTCCACCCATTCCACCCATTCCACCCATTCCACTCTTCCACCCATTCCACCCATTCCACCCATTCCACCCATTCCACTCTTCCACCTATTCCACCCATTCCACCCATTCCACCCATTCCACTCTTCCACCCATTCCACCCATTCCACCCATTCCACTCTTCCACCCATTCCACCCATTCCACCCATTCCACCCATTCCACCCATTCCACCCATTCCACCCATTCCACCCATTCCACCCATTCCACTCTTCCACCCATTCCACCCATTCCACCCATTCCACTCTTCCACCCATTCCACCCATTCCACCCATTCCACTCTTCCACCCATTCCACCCATTCCACCCATTCCACCCATTCCACCCATTCCACTCTTCCACCCATTCCACCCATTCCACCCATTCCACCCATTCCACTCTTCCACCCATTCCACCCATTCCACCCATTCCACGCATTCCACCCATTCCACCCATTCCATCCATTCCACTCTTCCACCCATTCCACCCATTCCACCCATTCCACTCTTTCCACCCATTCCACCCATTCCACTCTTTCCACCCATTCCACCCATTCCACCCTTTCCACTCTTCCACCCATTCCACCCATTCCACCCATTCCACCCATTCCACTCATTCCACCCATTCCACCCATTCCACCCATTCCACCCATTCCACCCATTCCACCCATTCCACTCTTTCCACCCATTCCACCCATTCCACCCTTTCCACCCATTCCACCCATTCCACCCATTCCACCCATTCCACCCATTCCACCCATTCCACCCATTCCACTCTTCCACTCTTCCACTTTTCCACCCATTCCACCCATTCCACCCATTCCACCCATTCCACCCATTCCACCCATTCCACTCTTCCACCCATTCCACCCATTCCACCCATTCCACCCATTCCACCCATTCCACTCTTCCACCCATTCCACCCATTCCACCCATTCCACGCATTCCACCCATTCCACCCATTCCATCCATTCCACTCTTCCACCCATTCCACCCATTCCACCCATTCCACTCTTTCCACCCATTCCACCCATTCCACTCTTTCCACCCATTCCACCCATTCCACCCATTCCACTCTTCCACCCATTCCACCCATTCCACTCTTCCACCTATTCCACCCATTCCACCCATTCCACCCATTCCACTCATTCCACCCATTCCACCCATTCCACCCATTCCACCCATTCCACCCATTCCACCCATTCCACCCATTCCACTCTTTCCACCCATTCCACCCATTCCACCCTTTCCACCCATTCCACCCATTCCACCCATTCCACCCATTCCACCCATTCCACCCATTCCACCCATTCCACTCTTCCACTCTTCCACTTTTCCACTCTTCCGTCGTTTCTGACTGCAGACATTTCCGCATTCCCAACCAATCCGATAACTCGGATAAGGACAAAATGAAATTCTCCCATTGTCCTCTCTATCTCTTCTTCAGTCGGTTTGTGTATCCGTCTGTCTGTCCGTCTGTCCGTCTGTCCGTCTGTCCGTCTGTTCGTCTGTCCATCTATCCGTCTGTTCGTCTGTCCGTCTGTTTGTCCGTCTGTCCGTCTGTCCGTCTGTCCGTCTGTTTGTCTGTCCATCTATCCGTCTGTCCGTCTGTCCGTCTGTCCGTCTGTCCGTCTGTCCGTCTGTCCATCTATCCGTCTGTTCGTCTGTCCGTCTGTTTGTCCGTCTGTCCGTCTGTCCGTCTGTCCGTCTGTTCGTCTGTCCATCTATCCGTCTGTTCGTCTGTCCGTCTGTTTGTCCGTCTGTCCGTCTGTCCGTCTGTCCGTCTGTCCGTCTGTTTGTCTGTCCATCTATCCGTCTGTCCGTCTGTCCGTCTGTCCGTCTGTCCGTCTGTTTGTCCGTCTGTCCGTCTGTCCGTCTGTCCGTCTGTTTGTCTGTCCATCTATCCGTCTGTCCGTCTGTCCGTCTGTCCGTCTGTCCGTCTGTCCGTCTGTCTGTCTGTCCGTCTATCCGTCTGTCTGTCTGTCCGTCTGTCCGTCTGTCCGTCTGTCCATCTGTCTGTCTGTCCGTCTGTCCGTCTGTCCGTCTGTCTGTCTGTCCATCTATCCGTCTGTTCGTCTGTCCGTCTGTTTGTCCGTCTGTCCGTCTGTCCGTCTGTCCGTCTGTTTGTCTGTCCATCTATCCGTCTGTCCGTCTGTCCGTCTGTCCGTCTGTCCGTCTGTCTGTCTGTCCGTCTATCCGTCTGTCTGTCTGTCCGTCTGTCCGTCTGTCCGTCTGTCCATCTGTCTGTCTGTTTGTCTGTCTGTCCGTCTATCCGTCTGTCTGTCTGTCCGTCTGTCCGTCTGTCCGTCTGTCCATCTGTCTGTCTGTCTGTCTGTCTGTCCGTCTATCCGTCTGTCCCTTCGATGTTTCGTACTGTTGTCTGTATTTCTGCGCCTTGGTCTGTTTGTCCTTCTGTCGCTCGTTTATCAGTTTGTCCCCCTCTCTGTCCTTCTATATCAGTCTATTTATCTCTCTGGAAGTCTGTCTTTCAGTCAGTCTGTCCACACCCTGTCTGTCTAACTGTCTCTCTTACACTCACTCACTTTGCCTCTGTATCTGTCTCTGTCATTGTCTCTGTTTCTGTCTCTCTGTGTCTGTCTCTCTGTCTCTCTTTCTCTCAGTCTATCTCTTCCCCATCAATCTGTCTTTCCATCCTTTTGTCCAACCATGGCTTGTCCGACTTCAGTCCATCTGTCTGTCTCTCTCTTCCTGTTTGTTCTTGCTTTCTCCATATTTATGCGACATATCAACACGATGGATCTGAAGCAACAGGAATTAATTAATCAAAGGTCGAGAAAATAAGACGAAAATGAAAACCATGCATATATATATGCATATATGCATAATATATATATATATATATATATATATATATATATATATATATATAAAGAAAGTCATAATTGTAATTATATATCAAAATGTCGGAAAACATCGGAAAGAATGCTGACAGGTGCGTGCGCTGCTGTGCTAAAAGGTCATCAAGAAATATGTCGCAAATTTCTCCAGCGCTAGTTTCAATTTGACGGAGCGCCTGGAGAAGGATATGATCGACGGAAATAAGAAGTGCATGTAGAACACATAATAATTATGAACATGTATACTTCGCTAGAGATGAAGATGATTTCTTGTTTTTAAGGATACATATTAGTCGGTGTATCTTTCAAAATGAAGCAATTTATCTTACAGTAAACACCTGCCTATATGCAGGGCTTCAAGTGTGGCCGGACGGTCATGGACGGCGTCCATGCACTTATTTTCAAATCTGAATTCAGTCCTGCAACTTATTTGGCCAGCACACACTTAAAAGATGCAGGCACTTCTTTTTTACACTTTAAGCGTTGGGCCTATGATGCAAACATAATAAAATAATTATCTTAAAAAATTATCTTCAAACAAAATGAAGATGCATTGTGTACCTTCTTGTTTAAAAGATTTGATATCAAAATAAAGTAGCTTCTTTTAATATGAAGATATGATAATAATATCTTCATGTATCCTATGAAAATAACGACGCATTATCGTTAATTTACCTGTGATACGCAATGCTCCAACTTTCTCTGGTTCGCATGCGCCTCTGTAAACAATCGACATGGATTATAATATAATATTATTTTGCTGAGAATTACTGAAACGATTTCTTTAAAAATAATGCTGAACATGACTTTGTGGGATAATCTTAACCAGCGCTATAATTGCGACAGCAAATCGCGCGTAAAACTGGCCTAGAGTTATTATTTATTAAATAAGAAATAAAATAGATTTGTTATTTATTGAATAATAAGTAAAATAGAGTTATTATTTATTGAATAATAAATAAAATAGAGTTAGTATTTATAGAATAAAAAATAAAATAGAGTTAGTATTTATTGAATAATAAATAAAATAGAGTTAGTATTTGTTGAATAATAAATAAAACAGAGTTAGTATTTATTGAATAATAAATAAAATAGAGCTAGTATTTATTGAATAATAAGTAAAATAGAGTTAGTAGGCCTATTTATTGAATAATAAGTATAATAGAATTATTATTTACGAAGTAATAAGTAAAATAGAGTTACTATTTATTTGATAATAAGTATAATATAGAGTTATTATTTAAGGATATGGCGATAACGGTTCGGAATCATAATACAATATTTATAAATAAGTCCATATGAATATATGCAACCATGCATACACATCGAATTATAAATATATTATAAATATCTTATATTATATATTATATATACTATATATCTGATATATACAATAGATGCATATTGAACTTGGCAACTATTCAATTTGATTGCACGGATTTCCGTTGCAATTGCCTCCATCGGAGTCTGGGAGTTCCTATAATGGGTTTCCAGTGAATTGGCGCTATAAAAATCTGCCATTGAAATTAGATTTATGCAAATGTTCGGCTCAGTCAAGGCGTGCGGTGGGAAGGAGGTAGGGAGGGAGGGAGTGGCGGATTGTGGGAGTGGACGAGGGAATTAGCGGATGAATTAAATAAAAGATGGACTGATGGCGGAAGGAAGGAGGCTATAGCATTCATAAACTGCGGATTTATAGAGAGTTATAAAATCTGAGTATTGGAAGTTGAGAAAAGAAGCGTCGAGTAGCAGCTTAGTCAAGTCAGAGAGGTTTTTGTAGATGTAAACTTTCGATGCCAGAGGCAGATGGTAGAGGAGAGACACACGAAGGGAGGAGGAAAGTAAGCTAATGAGCGAAGGAAGAAGTGAGGGGAGGAGAAAAGCGAAAAGAGGAGGAGTGTTTGGAGAGAGAGAGGGAGATTACGCGGAGAAGGAATTGAGTGGATTATGGTGGAAGTGGAAAGAAAGTGGGATAACGAAGGGAATGCGAGCATGAATTGTTGAATGGACGAATAAATTATGGAAGGAAGGAAGGAAAGTGCGTGGGTGAGTGAGTCACTGATGGATAGATGGATGGATGGATGGATAAATGGATAGAGGGATGGATGGATGTATGGATGGACGGGTGGATGGATGGATGGATGGGTGGATGGATGGATGGACGGGTGGATGGATGGATGGGTGGATGTATGGACGGGTGGATGGATGGATGGATGGATGGATGGACGGGTGGATGGATGGATGGATGGATGGATGGATGGATGGATGGATGGATGGATGGATGGATGGACGGGTGGATGGATGGATGGATGGACGGACGGACGGACGGACGAGTGGATGAATGGATGGACGGGTGGATGGATGGATGGATGGACGGATGGAAGGACGAGTGGATGAATGGATGGATGTGTGAGTAAGTGACTGACTTATTCAATCGAAGACAGACGGAAATAAATTTCAA
Organism: Lumbricus terrestris; assembly: GCA_949752735.1. Taxonomy (NCBI): domain Eukaryota; kingdom Metazoa; phylum Annelida; class Clitellata; order Crassiclitellata; family Lumbricidae; genus Lumbricus; species Lumbricus terrestris. The sequence continues at coordinate 1,909,506 of OX457045.1, forward strand.
TTTACAGACGACTAGCTGATATACATATATTATACATACAGATCGAGTTTGACCAACAATATTAAAGGCAGACAGACATGAGCAAATAGAGATACAATCTGACATGGCAGGCAGACAGATAGACATTGGAAGTTTACCAATAATATATATATTTAATATATATTATTGAAATTCATCCTTATATATATATATATATATATTATATATGGAGCGAAGGTAGGAGGCAGTGAGTGAGTGAGTGAGTGAGTGAGTGAGTGAGTGAGTGAGTGAGTGAGTGAGTGAGTGAGTGAGCGAGTGAGTGAGTGAGTGGAGTGACTGTGAGTGAGTGAGTGAGGCATGGAATGGATGAAAGCAGAAGCGGAAGTGTAGTAGAGCGAAGATTAGGCGTCGATGAGTCTCCACTCGTAAACATCGTCCGACGACGACGACGACGATTCGATGCAGTCTCTCCATCTAGCGACAATAATCCGTCGAAATCTCGAGTAGAACCAAACGACCACAAAGGGACTTCTTCCTCTTCCCATTCCCTTTCCAGCATTCCCACTCCACTCCTACCATCCCACCCAGTTTTATTCCTCTGGCTCCTGTCGCCCGAAATCCGCCCCCTCCCTCCCTCCATGGACTTAAAGAGTTCCTCCTGGGAGCCACACCCTCGCTTACAAAGGCGACAGTTAACATTGTAGGCAGTAGGAACTGCGATTTAAGAACGCTAGGAAGTTATCATTGTGCCCATTGCGGTTTATAAGTCTCAACATAAAAAATGTGACAATTGCATCGAGAATAGTAATGATTTCGAATCCGCTCGATGCCGTCTAGATATTCGGTTCTGCAGTGCAGTGCATCAGAAATCTTTCTGGAGGATTTAATGCGGTTTATTACTACGTCAACCATATTGTGCGACGATTTCATGCAGTGCGGTGTCTCAGTATCATACTGTGGGGCGCGGTGGTGTAGTGGTGGCGTCGTTGCCTTGGAGCCGGAAGGTTCGGGGTTCGAATCCACCTCGCCGCGTAAGGACCCTGGGCAAGTTCTTCACTCACAATTGCTTAGCGCTTCGGCGTGAAACTCCGATGCAGTGTCCGCTCTGCATTCGGGAGCGCCTCTGAGTAGAGAGAGCTTGAAGGGGCGCTATAACAAGTGCACATACAAACAAACAGATATAATTTAAATCTATGGTGGGAAAATAGTTTCTCAGATTTCTTTCCAGACCAAATGCGGAAATGCCCTAGTGGCCTTCTAAGAGCTACAATGACATCGCGTACAACAAGATGATTGAAGAATCGAGTACGCGAGGATAATTAATCAGAGTGGAATGAACAGTGAACAGGTCCAGCGCACACCTTACAGTCAGTACTGAATTGCTCTGCTTCGGTCCTCGAACTGTAACCGAAGTATTCGTGTTATTAAGATCGTACAGCACCGAGTGCGCTTTGCACATTGGTTGTTTGCCAGCGAGCGCCTCTTTCGAGTGCCTGTCGCCATTTTTGTTTGCGCAATTAGAGTGATTAGTTGTGGCAGATAAATTATCTCTTCGAAGCAATATCTTAGTCGCATCTGATTAAGATGTCCGTTGATTTTATCGCCATGCAAATTTATTATTCCAAATCTATTAATTATTATACATTGTATGTGTCATTTATTACGGTGCAATGCGCAGTTCGGTGCGACAGAATTTAATGAATGAAATGACGATCCATATATACATATGTACATTATATATAAACATATATTACATTATTATATTTATATATTCATTCTCTGTGGTTGGTCCAACAACATGGAATGGACTTCCTTTGACTATGCGACACCTCCCAAGCGCTTCTCAATTTCACAAATTGTTGAAGTCTTTTTTTCGCTTGATCGGCCGGGAGCGCCTCTGAGTAGGTACCTTGAAGGGGCGCTATATAAATTACGATTGATTGATTGATTGATTGATTGATTACATGTTATATACATATATTATATAGATTATATATTTATAGCCACATTCTATCTTAGGTCGTCTGCTAAATTCCTGTCGTCTGCCATACACAGAGACTTAAACTTAAACTGATTCGTCCGCAGAATCGTTGCCGCTAATTGGCTCATCCATTCTGCTGTCGTCATGGTTACTATATAGCAGCAGCAGTAGTTTGCGGCGTTGTCAAGGAAACGAAGGCAGGTAGAGACGAGCTTCCGTTTCGACGTACGTACACACGTGAGCATTTGACGGAGAAAGAGACAGGCAAACAGGCAGACACTCAAACAGACAGACAGACAGACAGACAGGCAGATTCCGGATGTGGCCGATCGTTGAGGCAATGTGCAAATGATTTGCGTCGTTAAGGTCGATCATTAATTCGTTCAA
>OX457045.1:1916852-1959352 GCA_949752735.1 Lumbricus terrestris
GGATGGTGCGGTTGCAGAGGATGGTGTGCAGAGTGGCGATGCTTCTTGCCGTGCTCGATGATAATTGAAATTGCGGGTTTGGATGGCAGGGTGCGAGGTGTGTGGGCGTCTTTCTGTCTGTCTGTCTGTCTGTATCTTTGTTTAGATGTGTGTGTGTCTTTTTCGCTGTCTCTGTCTCTGTTTGTCTCTGTTTTTCTTTGCGTCGATGTCTCTCTCTCTCCTTCTCTCCGTCATAATGCCATAGGGTCGGAGGTGGCTTTATTGCGGTCTTAGTGATGCTTCTAACGGTTTGAGTTACTGCAGTCGTCACATAGATCTAGAAGAGGGAGTAGATGAAGAGGAGGAGGAAGAGGAGAAGGAGGAGGAGGAGGTGGAGGAGGAGGAGGAAGAGGATAGGAAGAGGAAGAGGAGAAGGAGGAAGATGTGGAGGAAGATTAAGAGGAGGAGGAAGAGTAGAAAGAAGAAGGGTGGAGGAGGATTAAGAGGAGGAGGAAGAGGAGAAGAAGGAAGATGTGGAGGAAGATTAAGAGGAGGAGGAAGAGTAGAAAGAAGAAGGGTGGAGGAAGATTAAGAGAAGGAGGAAGAGGAGAAGGAGGAAGGGGTAGAGGAGGAGGCGGATTGAGGGAGGATAGGGAAGAGTTAAATTCAATTATGCAATGCTTCGCGTATAAAGGAATCTAATGAACGAATCTGAGAGTCGACAACAGTCGCTTCCAATATCCTATTGTCTTCCATCCACGCTACCTTCTAAGTGTTTCTATCTATGCCTGCCTGTCTTCGTGCATCCGTCTCTCTCTCTCTCTCTCTCTCTCTCTCTCTCTCTCTCTCTCTCTCTCTCTCTCTCTCTCACTGTGTCTGTCTCTCTGTCTCTCTCTGTGTCTCTCTGTCTTTCTCTGTCTCTCTCTCTATCTCTCTCTGTCTCACACTGTCTGTCTCTCTGTCTCTGTCTCTGTCTCTCTCTCTGTGTCTCTCTGTCTCTCTCTGTCTCTCTCTGTCTCACTCTGTCTGTCTGTCTCTCTCACAACGTCGTCGTTCAGCCAGTGTCTTGTCTATTGCTGTCCATCTCTGCGTTTGTCTGCTTGTGTATGTCTGCCTGTCTCTTTGGGTCCTACTCTGTCCTTGTCTCTTCTTTCGTATGTCGCTAATTAAGTTTTTATGTCGAGCTGCGTCGACGGACAGATTGAAACAAGTGACAGATAGGAGGATAAACAGAGAAACAGCGAAGGTGACGGACAGATACAGGCACACCGCCATACAGTCCCATACTGAAAGTGTATTTGTCAGTCGCTTTGTCTGTCTGTATGTCAGTCAATCTGTCAATCTATTTGTCTGTTTTTCTATCCGCCAGTCAGCGATTAAATACATGCTATAGATGCGAAGTTGTTGGTGGCCTTGGATGAGCAAGAGAGAAGAGAGAGACAGACAGACAGATAGTCAGAGACAGAGAGACAGACATACACAAACAGACAGAGGTAGAATAGAAAGGGTATATTACAGAGACAAAGACAGAGAAGGAACGACAAATGAGAGAGAGAGAGAGAGAGAGAGAGAGAGAGAGAGAGGGGGGGGAGAGAGAGACAGAGACAGAAACAGAGACAGAGGCAAATAGAGATGCGGAAAGACAAACAGGCAGAGAGAGAGAGACAGACAGACAGAAGGGAGAATGGAAAAACACAGAGTGAATGAGACAGACAAATAGAGACAAACAGAGTCATACAGACAGAGACAGACAGCGTGTGTGTCTGTGTGTGTGTGTGCGCGTGTGTGTGCGAGAGAGAGAGAGAGAGAGAGAGAGAGAGAGACAGACAGACAGACAGAGACAGTGTATGTGAGCGCGAGAAGAGATCTGACGATCGTGACTGCGCATCACATGACGCGATCTGTCCCATCTGAATACCAGCATCCGTTCGTCAGATCAAACAGTCACGGCTCACCAACCCAGGCACACCACACTCCCAACCCCCACTCCAACCCTCACCCACCCAATCCCACACAGCCCCTCACCCACCCAACCCTCACCCACCCAACCCCACCCCAGCCCCTCACCCACCCAACCCTCACCCACCCAACCCCCACCCACCCAACCATCACCCACCCAACCTCACCCACCATTCACCCCTCTCAAGTCTCATCGTCACTCACCGCCAGGGGCGCTACCAGTCCGCTATCACAAACTCTCCACTTCCATGACGTTGCTGCCGTCGTTGTCGTCACGGCTCGCAAGGGGTCGCTAGAAAGCATTTGTTCGGTGGACGATGCATGGAGAACAACTGCGACGACGTCATTACTCACGCAAGACTTTCGACCGCCACGGCTGACCAGGGACCGTCTGTCTATGTCTCTGTCTGTCTGTCTGTCTGTGTGTGGGTTTTGTCTGCCTCTGTTTGTATGTGTATATCGGTGGATTCAGACTGTCTCTCCGTCTGCCTGTGTGTGTCTTTGTGTGTCTGTCAATGTGTGTCTGTACGTTTGTTTGCCTCTGTGTGTGTGGGTGTCCGTGTGGGTGCTTTTGCTTCTGTTTGCATGTGTGTGTCTTTGTATGTCTGTCACTGTGTGTGTACGTTTGTTTGCCTCTGTGTGTGTGTGTGTGTGTGGGTGTCCGTGTGGTTGCTTGTTTGCTTCTGTTTGCATGTGTGTGTGTGTGTGTGTGTGTGTGTGTGTGTGTGTGTGTGTGTGTGTGTGTGTGTGTGTGTGTGTGTGTGTGTCAATGAAGAATGGTTGGCGTGATTTCTGTCAGTAACGAGATTACGTACGTCATCGGGAATTGTTGGACTCCGCGGCGCCATCGAACATAAATCGACGATTCTGCTCCACTTTAAATATATTATATATATATATATATATATACATTATACAATATACATGTATTATGCAATGCATATATACATTACACTCACATACCTAAATTATGTATATATATATATATATATAAATAAGGAGAGAAAATGACAGACAAGCAGACACACAAAGACAGAGACAGAGACGGAAACGGAGGCAGAGACAGAGAGACAGAGATAGATACAGATGGAACCGATTCAGGGATATGATTTCCCTTCGTAAGCAAACTGGTCAGTGATTCTTGCGCAGAGGTCTGTTTTTCCATTGCCTTTCCCATATGCTTCAATAAATAACAAATCACACGAGCATAATGTATAATTGTAATGTAATGCAGCGTTTACGCACAGATTAATATGACGCCGCTTCGGAAGAGAGGTCAATCACAGGTTCTCTCAACGTAGCGACTGAAACGAGGATAAAAACAAAAGATTTTTGATCGCATTAGGACTATTATAGAAGTAAGGAAAGATCGCTTGTAGTAGTAGTATTTGCAGTTTAACGTCACTGTGTTGTAACAAAGACCATTAGCGACACCCTCCTCCTTCATCCAGGCTTGGGACTGGCACTGGCAGAGTGCAACCAGTGGCGGAGTTAAAAGATCGTTTGTGGTGTGTATGGTAAGACTCCGGGCAACCAATTACAGAAAGTTGGACCGACCACAACGAAGATTCTGTGCCAAACACTCTGAATGTCTTGGCACTTAGTCTTACTATCCTGAAAGCGCCATCATTCAAGTCCAGGGCACCAGCTTATTCACGAGCATCTTGTGTGTGTTGAATTAGAGATGGTTGAAGAAAGGAGGTCCGGGACCCTGAGGGTCAGAAGGGGCAGGGTGGATGGGTTGGGGTGGAATCAGTTCACCGTATACGGAGCAGAAGAGAAAAGAAACCTACGGAAAGGAATGGATGAGGTATCATGGACCCAAGAACACATACAGCTACCTGGGATAAGATGGAGCAACCAAGTCCCATCTCGCAGTGGAAAATCTTCGCGACACTCACGTCGTCTACATCGCCAACGATCTTGGATATCGCCCGACCTCAACAACATCGGATGTCCATTAGAACACATTCTAGGATTATGTAATATTCCACGTTGTTGCAGAAACACAACACTTGCTTGCTTCTCGTGAACTATTGCTGAAAGTTTGAGAAGATTCATATTTATCTGTTATATTTAAGTTTTGAAAAGAATAACTCTTAATACTGCGTCTTTCCGAAAACATAGATAAGTCTTAATAATGCGTCTTTAAGAAAACATAGATTTGTCATATGATTAATTTTTGGGGGTGAATTAAAAAACAAGTAGGCTACCTTAACAAGGGCGGATACAGGAATTTTCGAAGGGGGGGCCAAAATTTTTGGTCTTGTGAGAGAGGAAAAATTTGAAATTTTTTTTGTCATCGGCCAATTTTCCGTGGGAAAAAAATACCATTTCATCCGCCGAAAAAACTGATGACCTTTTTTTTTTTTTAGTCATCGACCAATTTTTCGGGGAAAAAATACCATTTCTACATTTAGAAAAAATACCATTTCGTCCGCCGAAAAAACTGATGACCTTTTTTTTTTTTTTTTTTTTTTTAAGTCATTGACCAATTTTCCGGGAAAAAATACCATTTATACATTTATTTAATGGCTTGTTGAAACCAAATGGGGGGCCACGTCCCACGCAATTTTTAAATGGGGGCCATGGCCGGATTGGCCCCCTGGATCCGCCCCTGGCTACCTATATATTAGTTTATATTTAATCTCGATTCTTCATTTATTGGCTGTGGGCTGTTGATTGAATGAGATAGTTTATAATTTTAGGCGATAAACTGACGGTCTCCCTGTCCTTGATTAAACGAGATATATACATAATTGATTACAAACCGGTTCTTGATTGCATACCAGTTCTTGATTGATTAATATTCCTTCCTTGATTGAGGCAGATGGTTAATCGCCTCTCGTGTCTCATTGATTGCGGAATTTACCTTTTCCTCTTGATTGTTTTCATTGATTGAAGTGTAATTCTCTTTGATTGCAGGCGATGATTGGTGCAGCCTGGACAGCGGTTACACGACCATCACCGACGGCCACGGCTACCCACACAGCGTCTACATCAGCGCCACAAGAGACGGGTCCATCTGGCTTCGGTCCGGACGGGACCATGCCTCCCTCGACTGGATCTACACGGACGAACGCAAGGTCCGGATGCAGAGCGTCCTACTCGACCAGACGACGATCCACCTTCTCGAGTCCATCAACTACACGGATCACTGCGTCCTCACCGACGTTGACCTTGAGATGACCGTCGATTATGGCTGGCATCCGTCGCATCTCTCCATCTTTGATCCTGCGACGAAGCACAGCAAGGTCATCCTCTTCAAGAGAACTCTGGACTGTCACCGTAACACGAATCTGACGCTGAGTCGGGATAAGCAGGGAATCGTTTGCGAAGGGGGGCGACGCAGTGCCTGCAGGAGACGTACGCTGGCGGATGCAACCCCCGCCGTCTTTCTCAAGGTCGTCAACTTTGATCCGAAGGGTCAGGACCATTGGCAGTGCGAGGGGGACGAGGGGCAGGAGCTGAACAGCTATACGTTCAAGGGATCTTACTACCATGTCTACGTTAAACTCGCAGCCTGTGATACGCCAAGGGGTCGGTTGCAGTCTCTTTCCTCTCTGTCTGTCTGTCTCTCTCTGTGCCTCCACCTGTATCATTGCCTGTGTCACTGTGTCTGTCTCGATCTCTGCCTGTCTGTCTGTCTATTTGTCTATCTGTCCATCCAGCCAGCCATCCATCCATTCATTCACCCATATATATATATATATATACATATATATATTATATAATACACATAATTTATAATATATAATACACATAATAAATAATATATATATATATAATTTGTATATATGTATTAGGGTGTCCCACGATTGCACAGGAAAAATATTTTTCTTGAAACTTGAAATGCAGTCCCTCCAAAAAGTTTCCTTATGGTCCTATGATAGTACCTGCCAAATTTCTGGACATTTTGAAAATATTTAGAGGCCGCTCAAAGCTCACATATAATATGTGTAAGTTGTCACAACTTATACGTGCGACATATAGGCCTATGAGTTTGAAATTTTCGGAGGTCCACACTTTGATCCCACTAGCGTGCTTATGTATTGCTTAATAACCTTATATTGCTCTGAAATACTAAAATCTACAAATATGCAACCTTATTGTATTTGCGAATGAGGTTTTTCAAGCATAAGGACGACAGTTAAGCTCTCGAGCAAACGAATGATGTAAATGTCGTGCACTAGGATTGCAGGTCGCTACCTCCACATGGCAATCATCAGTGGAGTAGAAATGAATAAGGTTAACAGATTGTCAGTCTGATTTTTCTCTAGTTGGTGGAAGTAGCCTACAAACATGTTGGTGTGCTAAAGTTGACCTCTGGACCAGGACAGGAATCAACGGTTGCAGTTTGAACCTTTTGAAGTCGTGAAAGTGTGATGCATTAGGCCTAATTATTGGCAAATGCTTTGAGACAACGGCTTTCAATAACTGCATATTAAATAGAGTTTGCAATGCCTTGCACCCTTCTACATCAGCCATCAGTCGTAACATCTTGTTAACATCACAGAAATCTTTTAAGTCCAGTTGCCTGGTGCATTCTTTGTGTCCTTGGTAAAAATTTGTCCATCAATGGTCTGTAATTAAGCTCTGCAAGCCATTTAAAGATGAATGCTCCAATCTGGTTCACCATCAACCAAACCCTCGACCAATGCTACTGCAGTCTGCATCTAACAAATCATAAGAATTCATTACTGAACAGCTTTAGCGTGGCCATACTCGAAATATGACTATCAAGAATTTTCAAAACTCTTGGTATTCATGGTTGGATTGAACAATTCGGTAGCATTTCGCAAGCCTGTTGCCATCACAGAGCAAGTTGGATGGGTAAGGCAATATAGATCTAATTGCTTTATGATGGAAACGAATCACATATACAGTTGACGACCGTGAATTACAGGGCATCCAACCCAAACAAGTCTCAGATTTGTGATTGACATCTACAGTCAGGCGGTGTTCTCATGTAGAGTCACTGCTCTCTTTGAATTAATCCATAGCTTTATAATTCTGGCAATGCTGCTCTAGATGACAAGTCTGAAAATGATGCAACATCATTCTTGGTATACCAGCACCTAAGATATAAGAGATAGCAATTCTCTCTGTTCTTTCAGTGAGTTCTCATTAATGTGGAATAACGGGGTTATCTCTTCCTAAAAGTTTTTCCCAAACCATGCTGCGTTCAAATATAGTTTTCTCGATCTTTCGGTGAAAGAGTGGCGAGATAGCCAATCGTATAAGACCACGTGTGATTTTTCATAACGTTGGTCTGTGTAAATGACTGTGCTGAACAAACATGACGCAGCTTTGATACAGAATTTCAGCTCAACGATAACGAAGAACGTAGATCGGAGACAATTTCTCGTACAGGTTGTCGAAAAACACAGGCACATGTTTTCTAACCACAATTGTGACAATCTTGTTGACATGTGTAAATGTAGAACGTAGAACTGAAGAACAATTTGAGTGCAGTGATGTAGAATTGTAGCGATTGTATAACTACGCTACAGGTTTCGGGTCGCTAATATTATTTTATTTAATTTTTGATCGATTATGGGGTTTCAGGGATCTGATATATTTGTTTTATTTCTGTATTTTTGAGCTGCCTTGTGTGACCTATATTTTAATGTTGATTTGCGCTTGACACGGGTCACAGCGACCGCTGACGTAGGCAGCAGTCGTTGCTGCTCCATTAATTGGTATATGTTCACACGCTCTCAGCGATCGTCGGTCGCTGTCTTCAAAGGCCGTGCCGCTTGCAGTCGATGAGGGTAATTAAACTTTCGCACGCTCTCTGAGGTGGTCTGATGATCAGAGTGAGCGAGGAATACAGCCAGCCAGACAAGCACAGGCAGGGACACGGATTGAGAAGGAAACACCGTTGGCGTGTGGGTCTGTGTACGTGTGTTTTCTCAAGGTTGAACTGGTGCATTTGATGCCTACGTGATCAGCGGCAGATGGCGCCTTTCAGAAGGAGAGATAGAAGGAGAAAGATAGTGAGCTACAGACAGACGCGGAGATACACAGGAGAGGACGCACGTGGCAGCTGATTCTTGCCGCCTTGAGACAGCTGCACAGCTGCTGGTTCGGCGCGCTCGGCTCTTCAGCTGCGCATGCGTAGTAGAGGGACGCTCTCCTGGTCAGGCAGTAATAAAAGAGCAGCGCAACGCTGAGAGGCTCAGTTGCGCATAGGATCTCAGGGCAGTCGGATGTATTGCGGCGGTTGGTAGTTTTAGGCTCGATCAAGTTGGTGAAGCATGGCCAGGATAAGCGCCTGCTTGCACTAGTTGCGCATACACGGATTCTGTCGGCGATTCATTCTCTCTCGACATGGAGTCGATTAAATAAAAGAGTTTGTTTGTTGCGAGAAATACATCAGCGTCGCTGCAAGTTTTGTCTTCGCTCTCGCTTCGGATATATTCCTGGATTACTAATTCAAGGCCTCTCTTCGCCCTGTCACACGGAGTGATTTATCGTGGGCTTCGAATCGTCAGCGTTCTGAAATTGTGTTGCGAAGCGGTTGTTCGTATGGTTGCCTAAGGGCGTCTTTCTCAAACGGCTTGGATAAATAGCCGAAATTGTTGTTCATTGCGAGAAATCAGCATCGGATTTAGCTGATCTTTTCGGGCGTTTCAAACTCGACGCCTTTCTGTGTGTTTCGTCGCATCTCTTGGATATCGTCTTCGTCGCTGTTCTTCGCACACGATCGGCTTTGTCCCTTGTCTTCGGACATAAGGTACGCTTTATCGGGGAATTAATACGATCGGTTATTAAGATATTTTGGGCTGAACTGAAATTGGCTGTGGGACTTGAGAGTCAATCGGGATTTAATTTAGGCATACTCCGGTTGATAGGTGTTTGCATTGAATTGTTGCATTTGATTTTCATTGAATGTCTTTACAAAGGATAGTAACTGATAATTGAACTTACTGACTTTTATGTTTGATTGCTTTGAACATAATTGATGTCAATTGAAGACTCAATTGATTGGGAATAATAAGAAATATTAATTAAACTTCTGACTTTGATTATTGATGGCTTTGAATGTGACGGATGTGGATTGAATGCTTGATTTGTTAATAAGAATAACTACTTCGTTCACTGCTAGCGATATTGACTGTGAGCTATAAAGATAGTAGTCATTTCTATAGCGCTATGGAGGAGTCTAGGCCAGTCACTCCCGCTCAGCCTTCTAGGCCCCCCTCCTCTATGGAAATTGTCTTAGAAGCAATCCAGACTAATGCTAAGACTACGCAAGATGCGATTGCCTCAGTAGAATTAAATGTCTTGGCGGTGCAGTCCAATGTCGAAGATGCCATTTCATCGGTGCAATCAAATGTAAGAGAGGAAATCTCTTCTGTAAAATCTTATGTCAGAGATACGCAGGATGCAATCACCTCAGAGCAATTAAATGTCAGGGAAGCGCTGACGGAAGTTGTATCACGATTGGAAAGGCTAGAGGCATCGCCGGTACCCAAGCCTGCTGTGGATTTGAACCCTGGTTACCTCACCGCTATTACCACTGCGGACGCGCCATACCACTCGACCATCGGCCTGGAAGAAACTTTGGGTGCTAGGCCCAAAGATTTCACGCAACCTGGTATATTGCGAAGAAGTGATAGATTGGCTAGTAGGCCGCCAATTTCATATAGGGAGTCCGGCAGTCGAAATAACTGGCCGCCTTTCCATCGTTGGGATTCGAACCTGGAAGTCACCTCATCCTGTCCTCCCTCTATCTCTAGAGCTCGTCCACAGCAGCACGCGGCCATATCGGGCGAGGATCCGGAAGTGGCGACTCCGGGGATGCCGATAGGGGCGGGCGTTACAATTGGTCCCAGCCAGTGGGGTCAAATTAGTTCTAGAGATTTTGGCGATGATAGGTTAGAAGAGGAAACTCACTATGCTAGAACAGGCGAAATGGCAATTTCTTTTGAAAGAAGGAAGGAAAGGGAATTTGCTGATATTGTGGATATAATGTCTGATGATGGTAGTGTAGACATTGAAATCAGCAAGATAATGGAATCTAGACCTAAAACTGTTAAAATAATTGATAACAGAATGCATGCAGCACGGCAACCGGAGTTTAGAAATTTGGAAATAAATAAACCGATCGCTAATAAATTGTCACGGAAGGGGGGTGATAAGGTCAATCCAGTTCCTTTTGCCTCTTCGTCGCCTTCCCACGGTGCATATTCTCGACTTGATCCGCAATGGAGGATGCAAGAACCGCCTGCGTTCGTCGATCAACAAAGAGCGGAAACGGCGCAGCACCGGATCGACAGCCGGCAACCAACGTCGGGAATGCCGACCTCAATGCCCGACGGTGCTTTCCACGGTCGTGCAACTTCGACCATGGTTGGTCGAGACTACGCTCGACCCGACCTTCCTCCTGGACCAGCGGCGATGGCAACGGTCGACTGGATGCAACCATACGCTCGTCCCGACCATTCAAACATGCCGTGGAGGTATGCTCCGACCTACGCTCCGAACGCTTTCTACGGTAGCAGCGACAACCGGGTTTGGGTCGACCCGCCTCGCTGTCTCGACCCGCTTCGACCAAGCGACGCCGTCTTTCCTCGGTGGCCAACGGTCGTGGAATCGGCGAGGATGAGTTCATGCCTGGGTGCGCAGAACTTCGGATTTAGCCGTGACGCCGAATTACCGCGATGTCAGACGGTAACGAAGTCGACACCTCTGGAGAAGAATGAAACGACGGGCGATGATAAAGCGACGTCTGCGGTTGGTGAAACGAGAGCACGGACGTCTACCAACGCTTCAGTCGGCCCTATTAAAGTTGTCCCGACGACCACCGTCGCAACGCAAACGACCGGCGACTGGGGGTTACCGTCGATCGGTTCAAAGGGAACAATCAAGGAAGCAGAACCGACCGCGTCGACGACAGCTAAAGAGGGCGAGGCCAAACAGTCGTCGCCTTCGTCTACCAAGCCAACACAATTCCTGAAACTCGGGTCTTTTAGCGGAAAGACGGACGTTGAAACATTCTTACGAAAATTCTCCGTGTGCGCCAGGAATAACAGATGGACGGACGAGGAGAGATTGAACCAATTAGTAGTCTCATTGGTTGAACCGGCGACTCATTTGCTGAGCGAGTCGAACGCAGATGGCCTGGACACTTGGACGGCTTTGGTCCAGCGACTTCGTGAACGATACGGCAACGCTGAACAACAAGCCCTGTTCCAAACGCAGCTAAGCACCAGGAAACAGAAAGTCGACGAGGATATGGGCGTCCTGGTGGACGACATCCGACGTCTCTCCACGCGCGCTTATCCGGGTTCCTCGACAGCTCACAGCGAAGCTATTGCTGTTCGGGCATTCTTGGATGCCCTGAGAGATAGAACGCTTGCTCTGAAAATCCGAGAGCGAGAACCGAAATCCCTCGACGAAGCCTACAAGGTAGCGATGCGATTGGACGGCTACCAGAAAGCAGAAGACGGTGGCCATGAGCAACAAGACCGACGACACGGCCGTGTCAACGCAATTAAAGAACAGGAAGAAGAGTCGAAAGTAAAGGATCTGGAACGGCGGATGGAGCAAATGAGGAGACAAGTGGAGCGACTAGAGAAGGAGCGACAATCCGTTTCGGCGCCACAATACAGAGACAACAATCGCGGGCCGTGGAGAGGTCAGAACGGGTCAACAAGAAATGAATGGTCGAATAACAATGGAAGTTATGGACGGGGAACTCCGCGATGTTTCCTGTGTCATCGGCTCGGTCATTTGAGCTCGGCGTGCAGACTTCGGCCATATATGGAAACAGAAACGGAAGCAGGACCTTCCGCGCGCCGATGCTTCGAGTGTTCTGCGACGGACCACATAGCGCGCTTCTGTCCTCTTCGACAACAGCAGCAGGCTCCACCTAGCGACAACCTTGGACAACCTGTGGGCGATAACCACGACAACCCCAGCGTTGGTCGTGTGTTCGCTGTTCGGTCCGCTCCAGCGCCGAGCAGGGACCAGCGGAACGGGCAGAACCAGGAGCGTCGGTCGCGGAGGTCGCCATCATCGTCGAGGAGGCGAGACAGTGGTCGGAACTCACCAAGAGAGGAGCGACGCTGTTTCTACTGTGACGACAGTTCGCACCTTTTGAGGAGCTGTCCGCTTCGCAATGGACCCCCTGAGGACCGGATCTGGAGGATGCTGGGAGAACCGACCGGACTTCGTCCGCCTGAGAACTTGACGTCGGCTGGGTAACTTTGCTGAATGACCGCTTAATGGCGGCCATTATGAATGCAGAAGCATCTGTAACCATGTTTTATTTTGATTGTGATGAATACGTTTACTTTACATGTGGAAGTCTTTACATGTGTGTGTTACTGTGTAAATAACTGTATTCTTGCATCGTATATTGTGCATAGTATTAATATTTGTATTGCATTGCCGACTGTCTGATTAATGTTTGCAATGGTGATATAGATTAGTATTGTATTGCATTTGCAATGAAGCGATGGACGATTTTATTATTGCCTCTGCTGTAGACAGAAAACTGGACTGTCATTGCCTGCATTGCGCTATATAAATATTGATTTTTCCAGTAGATATATATAAGATTGCCTATTTTAGTTAAAGCCTTGATGACGATTATGTGACCTTGAACTTAGACTTGCAGTGGAATTAGCCATGATGATGTGATTATGTGATATTATGACCTGCGGTGAAATAGTAGGCCTATATGTTTCTGAGTTAATGCTCGGAGGTGAAATTTGCATTAGGCCTATATTCCGCTTTATCTATAGTCTGTTTAATTAAAAATAATTTAAAGAAATTTGCACAGTTAAATTTTGATGCTCCTAATTTCCGTGTGTAGAATTTTTATATGCGTAACTATTGTCATCGCATATATATATAATTGTATGGATGCATAACTGATGATTTAAAGAGGCGCTGAATGAATGCTTTAAGGCCCATATTGCGCTTAATTGCAATCTGTCGGGATTAGGCTTATATATATATAGTTTGCCGTGATGAGCCCATATAATTCTGAGGATTTGAAGACAAATTTCGGCATTTTATATTAATTAGGATGATAGGCCTACTTGTTTTAATAGCCTAACGCTGAGGAATAGGCGATAATTTAGTTATGCTGTGTAATTTTTGCATTAGGCCTAGTTTTGCGGTTTTGCCTGATTCCGCCTGCAATGGAATTATATGGTTAAACTGCGAGGCCTAATAATATTAATTAGGGCTAGAAATAATAATAATAATTAGGATCCTTTTTGTGTATAATGAAAAAGGCTGGCCGTTCAATTTCCTATTTGAGCTTTAGGCAAAACGTGCCATGTAAGGTTTATCGATAATTCTAGCTTAAAAAGGTTTTGCTAAGTTTTGTTGATTGACCTAGTTTTGAGGCCTAGTTTTGCAATGTCACTGATGTGAGTGTTTGCTGGTCGTGTTCAGTTCCCACGACTCCTACAGCTGCAATTGTAGAGAGAGGGGAAGAACGAGGCGACACATTAAAGGCGCCCGCGATCGTCTTTGGCCTTGATTTATCAGTGTATATAAGGTCACTTTGAATGGCCAGGTTATTGGTTGATTCAACGTAAAGAAGTCAGCGGAAATATAATTTTGTATTGTTACCTAGGAGGGTAATGTAAGTTTTTAATGCATGCTTGGGATACCGATTAATGCATATCATAATTTTATGAGCGCTAATTAGGCCTAATTTTGTGCAGGTCAGCGCGACCTTAGTCGTACGATGCACTTTAACCTACATGTAAAAGGATCATGTTTGTTGCCTAATTCTCACGGTTAGACGCACGCTGTAGATGCATGGCGTGGGGAAATAGGTACTGAGTCGACGCATCAACGCGGCGATTATTATCGACCGATGATTTTCCCAGGCGCTGACGCGTGTGTGGCCTGATGCATGTGCTAATAATAGACTGCCTGAAGGATGATGCAAATGCATAAGATAGACTAAAGTGGCCTAACTGTTGATTTGTGCTTTAGACTAAGATCTCATATTAAAATCATGATAATCCTTTTAGGCCTAGGATTTTTACGATTATACAATGTGACTGTTTTGTAACGTTAATTGCAATAATATGTTACGTTAGCCTATGTTTAAATGGCCTATTTTAATTCTGTGCATAATCGGTTGCATTTTTTAATAATTAAGTAGGCCTACTGAAAGATGTTGGGAAGGGAGCGGCTTATTAAGCTGAAGTTAGGCTTGGTCTCTTACGGTGGGCTTTGATGGGGAGCCTACGGATAGTTATAATGAGCATTGGCCTTTGGAGACTTAAGCTGTGTGTGTAGTCTCAGGTAATTTGCTATGATAGCACCGTTGTTAATGGGATTAGAGACTTAGGTTTAACTGCTTAGATGAGTCTTTAAATGTAGACGTTTGCCTACAGTGAAATGCCTAAAGAAGTCTCGATGGTAAAGGCCGTGGGTGGCCTATTAATCAGATGACCTGTTGAAAAGGTAACGGAAGTCTAGTGGTTTTTGTGGCTGTCCCGTGGGTTCTTAAGTCAATGCTTGCCGTGGAGGACTTTGTGCTTAACTAAACTCAAGGAGACCTATATATAGAATTGCTTTTGAGCTTTACTGAACTATTAGCGATGGAGCTATATAATTATAATAATAATAAATGTTTCTTTCGCTTGAACTGACATTTAACGCTAAAATGTGAACTTTCTGATGCTTACGTTGATGACTGTTCATTGCATATATTTTTTTAATTCTTGCATTTGAATCCTTGATGTAAAAATTGGAGTATGGCCTTACTAGCATTTCAGGATCCATTTGTCCAATTAAAGGGATCCTGAAATCAGGGAGGGCCGAGAATAGTGTAGCGATTGTATAACTACGCTACAGGTTTCGGGTCGCTAATATTATTTTATTTAATTTTTGATCGATTATGGGGTTTCAGGGATCTGATATATTTGTTTTATTTCTGTATTTTTGAGCTGCCTTGTGTGACCTATATTTTAATGTTGATTTGCGCTTGACACGGGTCACAGCGACCGCTGACGTAGGCAGCAGTCGTTGCTGCTCCATTAATTGGTATATGTTCACACGCTCTCAGCGATCGTCGGTCGCTGTCTTCAAAGGCCGTGCCGCTTGCAGTCGATGAGGGTAATTAAACTTTCGCACGCTCTCTGAGGTGGTCTGATGATCAGAGTGAGCGAGGAATACAGCCAGCCAGACAAGCACAGGCAGGGACACGGATTGAGAAGGAAACACCGTTGGCGTGTGGGTCTGTGTACGTGTGTTTTCTCAAGGTTGAACTGGTGCATTTGATGCCTACGTGATCAGCGGCAGATGGCGCCTTTCAGAAGGAGAGATAGAAGGAGAAAGATAGTGAGCTACAGACAGACGCGGAGATACACAGGAGAGGACGCACGTGGCAGCTGATTCTTGCCGCCTTGAGACAGCTGCACAGCTGCTGGTTCGGCGCGCTCGGCTCTTCAGCTGCGCATGCGTAGTAGAGGGACGCTCTCCTTGTCAGGCAGTAATAAAAGAGCAGCGCAACGCTGAGAGGCTCAGTTGCGCATAGGATCTCAGGGCAGTCGGATGTATTGCGGCGGTTGGTAGTTTTAGGCTCGATCAAGTTGGTGAAGCATGGCCAGGATAAGCGCCTGCTTGCACTAGTTGCGCATACACGGATTCTGTCGGCGATTCATTCTCTCTCGACATGGAGTCGATTAAATAAAAGAGTTTGTTTGTTGCGAGAAATACATCAGCGTCGCTGCAAGTTTTGTCTTCGCTCTCGCTTCGGATATATTCCTGGATTACTAATTCAAGGCCTCTCTTCGCCCTGTCACACGGAGTGATTTATCGTGGGCTTCGAATCGTCAGCGTTCTGAAATTGTGTTGCGAAGCGGTTGTTCGTATGGTTGCCTAAGGGCGTCTTTCTCAAACGGCTTGGATAAATAGCCGAAATTGTTGTTCATTGCGAGAAATCAGCATCGGATTTAGCTGATCTTTTCGGGCGTTTCAAACTCGACGCCTTTCTGTGTGTTTCGTCGCATCTCTTGGATATCGTCTTCGTCGCTGTTCTTCGCACACGATCGGCTTTGTCCCTTGTCTTCGGACATAAGGTACGCTTTATCGGGGAATTAATACGATCGGTTATTAAGATATTTTGGGCTGAACTGAAATTGGCTGTGGGACTTGAGAGTCAATCGGGATTTAATTTAGGCATACTCCGGTTGATAGGTGTTTGCATTGAATTGTTGCATTTGATTTTCATTGAATGTCTTTACAAAGGATAGTAACTGATAATTGAACTTACTGACTTTTATGTTTGATTGCTTTGAACATAATTGATGTCAATTGAAGACTCAATTGATTGGGAATAATAAGAAATATTAATTAAACTTCTGACTTTGATTATTGATGGCTTTGAATGTGACGGATGTGGATTGAATGCTTGATTTGTTAATAAGAATAACTACTTCGTTCACTGCTAGCGATATTGACTGTGAGCTATAAAGATAGTAGTCATTTCTATAGCGCTATGGAGGAGTCTAGGCCAGTCACTCCCGCTCAGCCTTCTAGGCCCCCCTCCTCTATGGAAATTGTCTTAGAAGCAATCCAGACTAATGCTAAGACTACGCAAGATGCGATTGCCTCAGTAGAATTAAATGTCTTGGCGGTGCAGTCCAATGTCGAAGATGCCATTTCATCGGTGCAATCAAATGTAAGAGAGGAAATCTCTTCTGTAAAATCTTATGTCAGAGATACGCAGGATGCAATCACCTCAGAGCAATTAAATGTCAGGGAAGCGCTGACGGAAGTTGTATCACGATTGGAAAGGCTAGAGGCATCGCCGGTACCCAAGCCTGCTGTGGATTTGAACCCTGGTTACCTCACCGCTATTACCACTGCGGACGCGCCATACCACTCGACCATCGGCCTGGAAGAAACTTTGGGTGCTAGGCCCAAAGATTTCACGCAACCTGGTATATTGCGAAGAAGTGATAGATTGGCTAGTAGGCCGCCAATTTCATATAGGGAGTCCGGCAGTCGAAATAACTGGCCGCCTTTCCATCGTTGGGATTCGAACCTGGAAGTCACCTCATCCTGTCCTCCCTCTATCTCTAGAGCTCGTCCACAGCAGCACGCGGCCATATCGGGCGAGGATCCGGAAGTGGCGACTCCGGGGATGCCGATAGGGGCGGGCGTTACAGAATCAGCAGATCAGTATGAGAATAGTAAAAAAATAACGGTCCAGACGTTGATTTGTTGTGTAGCTGCATGGGGTGTGCAATTAAAACTTTACTGTGTGGTCCTAGGACAAATAGGGGTTGAACCTCACAGCCCCCTCAGAATTTCTTACTATGAAGCAGATGAAGGTATGGAGGAGCTAAAACCACGACTTGTTACATTATCAAGAGTTTGTAATGACTACTCCCAATGATTAGTTGTGTGTGCACTGATATTGTGTCCAAAGTTCAAAAATCTCAAATTTTTCTCGATTTTGCATTTTTTGAGCATAAGACTATGCCCAAAATATCCATTGTATCCAATAAAGTTAAATACCTGTTAATTCTACCATTCACGAGCTTTCCAAGGGTAGTAAATTTGTTATAATAGGATCAACGATTGGGATATAAAGGCATTTAGAAGTTGGACACATCAGGCGCAAATTATGCCAATATGGGTTAAATTTGGGCGGCTTGAGCCACCCCTAAATATTTTTTTAGTGTCATAAAACTTTACAGGTGTTATTATGGGACCATATGGAAACTTTTTAGGGGGACTGCATTTCAAGTTTCTAGAAAAATATTTGTTGGGACACCCTAAATTATGTATAATATGTAATATATATATATTATCTTGAGATTCACATATCGCCAATAAAGCCTAAACCCCAGAACCAGGTTATTCACATACGCTCAGTCAAAACAAAATCAGTCGACATTCAACTTCTAAATCGGTTTCAGGTCAAGATAAAGATCAAGGAAAGACAGACAGTCATACGGAAGGACAGACAGATAGATTGGCAGGAAGTACAATGTAGAGAGACGAAAGCATCAAACGTGCTCTCAGTAATCCCATTATTGACATGGCAGAGATACATGTAGACAGAGAAATGTATACAGAGAAAGATAGAGACAGACAGAGAGACAGAAACAGACAGACAGACAGACAGAGACAGAGAGAAACAGACAGATATTTACAAAGAGGGGAAGCTGAATTATAGAGATGCATGATGATCCTAAACCCTTTTGGGGCGACGCTGTCTCCCTGCTGCTGGTAACATTTCCCCTCGAGCTTTAACACGCTGGTTCCAGCAGTGACGTTGAACAGCTGCTGCAGCTATTGCGTGCCAACAGTGAATAATGTCTCTAATTCCCACTCATCAATTCATTCCGTCCGTCTGTCTGTCCCTCTCTGTATATCTGTTTTATGCTTAGGTATGTGTGTAATACTGTGTAAAAGTGTGTATGTACGCTATGTATGTATGTATGTATGTATGTATGTATGTATGTATGTATGTATGTATGTATGTATGTATGTATGTATGTATGTATGTATGTATGTATGTATGTATGTATGTATGTATGTATGTATGTATGTATGTATGTATGTATGTATGTGCCTATCTGTCTGTCTGTCTTCTCTCTATAAATATCGCCAGCAAGGTATAGTGTTATTAATAATGCATGAAAATACTTTATATTGTGCCTCTCATATCATCATATGCCTTTCCTCAAAAGCATCAAAATATAAAACAGTCTAAGCATCCTGAAGAATTCTCTCGCGTTTCTTCGAAATTAAATTTCTACATTTTATACATAATGTATTTTTCTGATATAATATAACCAATAAATGGTTTATTTGAAAATGGTAGAAATCCGGGCTATACACCGCACTAAGTACATGTATAGCGATGCCCATAAAATGTGAATTTTATTAACAAAATAATAATGTAACGCAAAACTTTAATTTAAAAACCACTGTTAGGAAAAGGTCAAAATTAATTCCTTTAGAACAGAACAACTGGACTTCTTAAAGTGATAGCATATTTCCAAGTTAAACACATTTTTGACCTTCTGAATAATTATAACAATGATTGTTATTTACTTATTGAATAATCCGGTTGACAGACCACAACCGGTTACAGTCATGGGTGGAGTTTATCAGGGGCTAGAGCCTAGGTGGGGGCTAAGCCCCCCCCCAGAAGACCCAGATTCATGTTTTTACCGTGCAAATGGTTTCTTTTCCCGGGCTTAGCCCACCTAAGAAGTCTTTAGCCCCTCTAAGAACGGAAACCAAACTCCGCCCATGGTTACAGTGTACACTGTATAGTGATGCAATCGAAAACAATTGGCAAGAACACAATCACAAATCTTACCTACTAACAGACCAGACGACCATCAATACAAGCAGCCTATACAAAGCACGTCTATATTACGGGGACTTCGGAAGTCGAACTCGAGTCCACTAATTTCCATGCCAGTGTGTTACCCAATGCACCAACACAAACACCAACACCACCAACACCAATTCATAAATTCCATTTGCCGTAGTAGTTTATATACGCTAGGCGCTAGCCTCTTTATGGAGGCGTTTCATTGGCTACCACAATGGCACCTCTGGTCCTGGCAAAGGGATGTTTATGCTTCAAATGTGGCTATTTGTTTTTCAGATAGTCGCATCTGGGGTCACGAGGCAAAACTTCGACCGAACTGGGACGCAGTGACGAATGTGGCTCTGATCCCAGACCCGATCCAGGGGGCGATCACACACGGAGTCATCAAAGGCTGGCATGTCTTCGCTAAGATCATCTCACTACACCATGTGCTACATCTGCAGGTCTGGTAGGAGAAAAGGAATTCAAAGATTCGATTGCTCAATTATTGCTCAATTGCTCACTCTCTCATTCACCCATTGACTCTGACACTCACTCTGTCACTCACTCACTCACTCACTCAAGCACTCACTCACTCACTCACTCACTCACTCACTCTCACTCACTCACTCACTCACTCACTCACTCACTCACTCACTCACTCGCTCACTCGCTCGCTCACTCGCTCACTCACTCACTCGCTCACTCACTCACTCACTCACTCACTCACTCGCTCACTCACTCGCTCGCTCACTCACTCACTCACTCACTCGCTCGCTCGCTCACTCGCTCACTCACTCACTCACTCACTCACTCACTCACTCACTCACTCACTCACTCGCTCACTCACTCACTCGCTCACTCACTCACTCACTCACTCACTCACTCACTCACTCACTCACTCACTCACTCGCTCGCTCACTCACTCGCTCGCTCACTCACTCGCTCACTCGCTCGCTCGCTCACTCGCTCGCTCGCTCACTCACTCACTCACTCACTCACTCACTCACTCACTCACTCACTCACTCACTCACTCGCTCGCTCGCTCGCTCGCTCGCTCGCTCGCTCGCTCACTCACTCACTCACTCACTCACTATATTATAACTTATGACGTGGGACTCCAGTGGTGTTGTGGGTATGTTCGCTGCCTTGCAGCCAGAGGGTTGCAGGTTCGAATCCACCTCAAGCCGCCGCGTATGTACCTTGAGCAAGTCCTTCATTCGAAATTGCACAGCGCTTCGGCGTGAAACTCCGGTTCAGCGTCCGCGCTGTAGCCGGGGGTGCATCTGAGTAGAAACCCTGAAGGGGCGCTATAACAATCGTGGATGCAATGCAAGTGCATGTATTATATGTTGTGTAATGTATACAATCATGTATGCGTATAATTATATGCTTGTATATACATGTATATATATTTTACATGTAACATGTATATAGAGTAGAGTGCTTGAAAGGGCGCTATAGCAAGTACACATACAAACAATATATCATCATATATACATTATATGCAAATCCACGTACTCTGTAAATTTACTTGGCGCCACTGTTTCTGGCGTCTCTATTGTCAACGACTTATCCCACCGTCGTCCGACTCTGCGTGAAACGGCGCTATATAAAGCGATTAGTGACGACGACGACGACAGCGGAAGTAGCAGACGACAGACGAAATGGAGGCTGCAGGGAAACGAGAACGAGGTTGAAGCAGTCGATGGAAGGGGATGGATGGGGAAGAGAAGAATGGAGGAGGAAAGAATGGGGAAGAGAAGAATGGGGAGGAAAGAGAGTGGACAGTGAGAAGAAGGAAGAGAATTGGAAAGAGTTTATTATATTTTGGAAAATGAAAGAGTATAGGCATAGAGAAGGAGTGATATTGATAGTATTGGTAGTAGTAGTCGTGGTGGTATAGCGGTTGTGGTATTGGTATAGTAGATCTATTGGTAGTATTGGTAGTAGTGGTGGTTATTGTAGTGGTTTTGGTATTGGTAGTATTGGTAGTAGTGGTGGTTATGGTAGTGGCTTTGATATTGGTAGTATTGGTTGTGGTGGGCATGACTGTGCCAGTAGCACATGCATAGTTGCCGTTGCGGTGGTCAATGATCATTTTTGTATTCGTTTCAATGGTAAAAAACTGATAATATAAACACCGTCATCAGCTACAGAAAACAGTTGATCAATTGAAATACAATACATAAGAATGTGACTGAATGTCGTTAGCTATATGTTGATCAGTGTAGAAATTTACAGAAACTACAAAAAGAGTGATTCTATGTAATTATAATAATTATAGTCTACTAGACTAATGAGATCTGATAATTTGTCAGCATTAATGAGCCAAACAAATATGGTGAATTTCTATATAAAACGCGTGAGACGTGGTAGTGGTGAAGGTAGTTGCTGTGACTGTGGTGGTACTGGTGGCGGTGGTGGTAGTTGAGGTGGTATTGTAGTGGTGGTAGCAAGATTGGAAGTATAGAAGCAGCAGGAGAAGTCAAGAGATGGTAAAGGAAATATGGATGGTGTAGGGAAATAGGATGATGAGATGGATTGGTGGACGATTATAGGAATGAGGAGAAGGATTTGACTGAGGAAACAGGAAGATGAACAGGGAAAGACAGAGGGGAGTAGGAAATGGAGGATGAGAGAAGGGGTATAGACACAGTCGGACAGACATACAGATAAATCGACATACGGAGAGATAGGGCGCGGACCCCGGTATATATAAGTGGTCCGGGGTCCGCGGATAGGGAGACAGACAGACACATTGTCTGGGAAGCAGAGACTAAAAGACTGATAGATTGGAGACACTGAAAGATTGAAGAAGTGCTTTTAAAGAAGGAAATTAGATTTGAACTGTAATTGAAAGCGCAATGAAGTCAAGTAATGAAAATGGAGATTTAAGCATTCCTAAATGACAAGAGGGAGAGAGGCGCTGGAGAGACATGGAGAGACATGGAGAGATATGGAGAGACATGTAGAGACATGGAGAGACATGGGTAGACATGGAGAGACATGGAGAGACATGGAGACACATGGAGAGGGATGAATCGGAAGATGAGAGGGCAACAGAGTGGTCGATCGGACATTGAGAAGGTCAATAGGTTAAAGGGTCAAAAAGGTCAGAGGAGGAGGAGGAGCCAATGACATGATTGACAGATGATCCTCACAGCATTGGACCTCGGTGTCGATCGATGTCTGCAGTAGTACCTCTTATTTACTGTCTCTGTCTCTGTCTGCTTATTGTCTGTCCTTTGTTTGTCTGTCTGTTTGTCTCTCTCTGTGAGTCTGTCTGTCCGTTTGTCTGCCTGCCTATTTTCTGTCTTTTGTCTGCCGGTCTGTTTGTTGTCTGTCGGTCAGTCGGTCGGTCGGTATGTCCGTCCGTCCGTCTGTCTGTCTATCCATCTGGCTGTCCATCCGTCTGTCCGTCCGTCCGTCCGTCCGTCCGTCTGTCTGTCTATCTGTCTGTCTGTCCATCCGTCCGTCCGTCTGTCTGTCTGTTTTTCCGTCAGTGAATTATTCTCCAAGCAATCGTTGTTGCTGTTAACCTTTCGAAGAGGTTGATGGATTGGATGTTAAACGAACTGAACTGAGAGACAGACGCACGCATAGAAAGACAGAGACTTCTAAGCATCCAGTACACAAGAGCAAACGCATCTAGACGGTCACAGAGGCAGACACGCAGAGGAACGCGCAGAGGGACACTGAGAAGGAAGAGACAGACGAAGACAGACGGAGACATAGGGAGACAGATTGAGACGTATGGAGACAGACTGAGACGTATGGAGACAGACTGAGACGTATGGAGACAGACTGAGACATACGGAGACAGATGGAGACAAAAAGTCTAATAATGAAATCAAAGATTATGTATCGCCCAATCAAACAGCTTTTTTGTCATCAAGCGGTGCGCTGTGGTGTAGTGTTGGTTTCGTTGCCTTGCTTGCAGCTGGAGGGCTGTAGGTTAAAAATCACCTCAAGCCGCCGCGTATACGAACCTTGGGAGAGAATTGCTCGTGCGCTTCGGCGTGAAACTCCGATGCAGTGTCCGCTCTTTAGTCGGGAGCGTCTCTGAGTAGAGATCTTGAAGGGGCGCTATATAGCAAATGCGACACATAAAAATGCTATTGGCTAGATCGCGACATAGCCGCGGATTATAAGATTATAAGTCGACTGCTTTTGCCTCGTTACCGAATCAACCGCGGTTCGAATCTTCTTCTTCTTCTTCTCCTCTGAGTCGATCTTGATGTTTAGAGAACTTTAGCAACAAGTCATTTACTCTCATCTCTTCAGCGCCATCGTTTGATTCTTTGTCGTTGGATAAATAAATGATAATTATGCAAGAACAATGAAAATAAAATAACTGACAGTGAATTGATAATGATGATGATGATGACGACGACGACGACGATGATGATGATGATGATGATGATGATGACGACGACGATGATGATGATGATGATGATGATGATGATGATGATGATGATGATGATGATGACGACGACGACGACGACGACGATGATGATGATGATGATGATGATGATGACGACGACGACGACGATGATGATGATGATGATGATGATGATGATGATGATGATGATGATGATGATGATGATGATGATGATGATGACGACAACAACGACAACGACGACGTCGTCGATGACGATGACGATGACGATGACGATGACGATGACGATGACGACGACGACGATGACGATGATGATATTCATATTACAGCACAGTGCGATTTGCAATGTCCTCTATAGATACACAGATTCACAAGTGCACATCGAAGCAATGGGTTAATAAAAAGAAAAACGCACATTTAATTAATTTTAATTTACATTAAATCGTTTAAATAAATCATGTACCATTTAATTAAGGTTTGGCGTCCACGGTCCCTGGACGATCGCGTCTACACTCTGGTCGGCCAGACGACGTTTCTTCCATCTGAACTGCGCTTCCAGGAGGTGACCCTCAAGGACGAATCCAGTTCGATCCGGTTCCGCCAGGGCGACGTGCTTGGTCTCTACTTCCCGAAGTTCAACCCCATCGCCTGGTCGTCAGTTCCCTGCGCCTTCGAACAGCAGCGCCACCTATTCGCCGCCTTCAACCAATCGGATCTCGTCTCCGTTGGAGTCAATGTCCGGTTCAACCAAGCACCGGCCGACAGGAACGCTTGTAGACATTACTCGTTCACGGCTATACTTGGTAAACGGATTCGATAGCACTTCACATAGCATATAGCATATAACATACACTGTATAACATATAGCATATAGCATTATAGCATATAGCATATAGCATATAACATATAACATATAGCATATAGCATTATAGCATATAGCATATAGCATATAGTATATAGCAAAATATATCATATAGCATTTAGCATATAGCATAGCTCAGCGTTGATTAGGAGCGCATAGCGTAGCATAGCAAAACATATCATTGCGAAGCTTAGCATAGCAAAACATATCATTGCGAAGCTTAGCATAGCAAAACATAATATTGCATAGTTTAGCATATACATGGCTCTGCATAGCAAGATTTAGCAATGAATAGCTTAGCATGGCAAGCATTGTATACATGACTTGTAGCTTAGCATAGCAAAATTCAGCATTGTAAGCCTCAGTATAGCAAAGCATAGCATTGCGAGTCTTAGCATAGCAGAACATACATGTATCACAGCATGGCGTATACGCATGTTCATGTATAAAGGACAAACTAGCTAGAATATATCTTAGCAAAGCATAGCATATATTCTTGTAGCATAGCGTGGCACACCATTCCATAGCACATCAGTCCGTCATAGCATAGCAGGCGTCTTAGTTACATAACCTAAATCTCACAACATAATATCACTCAACACATGTACCCGTTCTTTCAATCAAATTCTTTTCACCTGTATTAAATGCCTCACCTGACAGCAGTATTAGGGTGCCAATGAAATACACAGGAAAAAATAAAGTTTTGAATTTCTGTGGTCTCATCCTCTGAAAATGTTCCTTTATATATGGAAGTTAATCAGGGGAAAAATGAATAAAATATATGAACATTTAGAGGATGCACCATGCTCCTGAAGTTGTATATAGTAATATGTGCCGTAATGCTAGTTAATTTCTGACATAATGGTCTGTCTCAATATTGAGAAGTTGTTAACTCTGTGGATTACTAATAGTTCTGGTTATATCTGTGCTTTATATCAGTTCTATATCACATCTACATATCTGTTTTATACTAACATCACTAGCACAGAGGGGGAGGGAAGAAAAACGTTAAAATCCGGAACCCATTGACTTGAAACTTGCGCATGTTGAAGACCGTCATTGTACGAAAAAACAGGCTACCATAAACAGAAGGAAAAATAACAAGGGAGCAGGGTAGGCCTATAACTAGATGACAGGTTTTTTAAAATCCAGATAGCAATACAGATTGTGATGGAAGCAATACAGCTGAAGATGAAGGCAGTGATGTGAAAATTCTTGCGGTAAAGGAAAGAAGGCGAGCAAAGCCAAAAGTACATAATAATTAATCATGATGCAGAATCAGCACTTGATAGAACATATAATGTATTGGACAGAAAATTTATTGCAACATATATCCTCCTGGAACCCCGAACCTTCCAGCTTCAAGGCAACGACGCCACCACTACACCACCGTGCCCCACATTGGGATGGTAAGATATTGCCTGCTCTCACAGGTAAAGATACCGTTGATTGTCTGGCAGTCATAGTATCTGGAGATGGTGAGTTGAAGATTCTCGGGTCCCAAAGTTGTGCATGGTTCCGGTGAGGCACAGGCTGCAGCAGTATTTTAAATGATTGGCAAATGGAAACTCAGTGAATGTGTCCAGCTGATGTGTTTTGACACAAGTACTAGTATCCCAGACAACAAAGCGGGAGCTTGTGTCACATACTGTAGCAAAAATTTCACAAGCAGCTCATTAACGTGGCATGCAGGCAAAGGCGTCATTTACACGAGCCAATTGTCGCAAAAGTATTTGGTATACGCTTATGGGATGTTCTAGTGGCCCAAATGACAGTCTCTTTGTAAGGTTTTCTGCTGATGGATTCACATTGACATTACTTTCATCCTATGAATTCAAACCGCTGAAAGACAACTTCGTGTTATTTCTTCGTGAGTCGCTGCAACCGTATCATCCAAGAGATGACTACGGTACGAGTTGATGCGGTTGTCGCTGCTGTTTGTAGGAAATGAACCTTTTGCCACCAATGCAGACATCCTTATCATCACACCTTGAGCCTGCCACAGGGCATAATGGACGGGAAATTTTTTAAACAGTCTAAAAATTTACTTATTTCGCCCACAGTTTCGTCTGACAGCTTCTCAACTGCCTGGGCTTAACAGTTTTGACATATTTGTGGTTATACATTATTATCTCAAAGCATGGCACACATGCACATCAGAAACTTCTGCTCCACGAAACGTTTCACAGATATTGTAAGATCTTGTAGTCTACCGCAGTGCAAGCAAACCAGTTGCAGGTGTTTCCATAAAATCTTTCATGTGAAATGGGAGGCACTTGAGTGAGTCACTTCTTGGTCTTGCCTTTTTTATTCTGAACTTTCTGTTATGGAAAGAGTTGACATGCATGGTTGTAGCCATGAGTAAGTTTGGTGAAGAAGATTCTCCAGTTCAAGTGACAGCAATCACAGCATCTCTGAAAAACAGCTGTCTCATTTTGTGTCACGAAACACAAAGAATTTTTTTTACTTCCCTGGATATCCCACAAGATTTCCTTTTGCAAGATCCAAGCTTTTGGAACCTCACTAAAGCATATAATCACAGCAGAGCATAAGAGCTGAAGGTGGTGCAAAAAGACAGCTGAACGGGGCGTCGCTTTGAAACAGATGTTCAAGTCTGCCATCACAAACCAGGAGGAGCAAAAGCAATATCTGCTTCAGGTAGTTGAAAGCCATCACCATGCAGCACCAAAAACGTTTGCTCAGTCAAAGACTGGACTACCAATAGCATTTATTAAACACTGAAGCAACATGGAACACTGCATTTGTATTCTGCACAATGCAGAGCATTCTGCTAAACATAGCGGCTTATGAGATTCCATATTGCAGAATTTCTAAACTTCACAGGTCGGTGCACCCAGTAAATGTTATCTGATTGGTACAAAACTTTATATGTTTCAGTTTTATGGCTAAATGAACAAAACTAAGGGGTGAGACCGAAAAAAACTCAAACTTTGTTTTTCATTGGCACCCTAAGCAGTATACACCACTCTGTTTACTACAGGTGAAAAATCCGGTGCGAAGAGCCTCGAAGATTGGATCTGTCCAAGTGGAACCATCTACTCGGGAACCCGGCGCCTGAGCGGACCACACGACGACTCCCACCCATACCCCCACCTGAGGAAACCCCTCTCCAACTCTGACGTCATATCCAAAGGGGTCCGCCTCGTTTCCAACTCTCTGACGAACGACAAACGACAGTCGAGTCGTCATAGCAACGTAGCCAAGATGGCGGACCTTCTATCGCCGATCTATCTGGTTGTCTTGACAACAGCCGGCCTTGTAACGTTGCTAATAGTTACCGGTCTCGTTTCATACTGCAGAGCCCTGAGTCTGAGTAAGTAAGTAGGTAAGTAGGTCTCAGCATAACACATCAAACGACGAGTGAAAGAAGAAATAACTTGCTATAGCATGTTGCAGCCTATTATAGCATAGCATAGCATTAGCATAGCATAGCAGAGCAGAGCATAGCATAGCATAGCATAGCAGAGCATAGCATAGCATAGCATAGCATAGCAAAGTATAGCATGACATAGTATAGCACAGCACAGCATAGCATAGCATATCATAGCATAGCATGTGTATTAGACCAGCATAATTATTATCATGAAGAAGAGAGTGAGCAATGGAATAGATAGAGAAAGTAACATTGGTTAAAGTAAGAATTCAAATCATTAGATAAACAACAGCAGGCAGAGTAAGAATTCAAATTACATAACAATATTTTAGAATAAGAATTCAAATCGACTTGAAAACAGCAGCAGGTAGAGTAAGAATTCAATAGATGACCAAATTTCAAGCTGCAATTCGAAATAGGACCATGGCTTTTAAATACGCATCTTAACACAACTGGTTAATGTCTTAATTGCGTAAGTATCTTATGCGACGCCATTTCGTTCAAATGGGCTGTGCAGGCGTTGAGTTTTTGTTTGTTTGTTTGTTTGCATGTGCAATTGTTATAGCGCTCCTTCAAGCATGCTACTCAGAGGCGGTGCGGACACTGCATCGGAGTTTCACGCCGAAGCGCTGAGCAATAATTGCGAGTGAAGGACTAGCCCAAGGTTTCTATAGTACGCGGCGACTTGAGGTGGATTCGAACCATCAACCCCCAGTTGCAAGGCAACGAACATAACCATTACACCACCGCGCCCCACAATGTTGGCAGTATTATTGATCGAATTGCTATTATTATTTTTAAAAATCTATTATTATTATTAATTATTATTATAATCATTATCTTGTTTTCATTGATGATGATGATGATGATGATGATGATGATGATGATGATGATGATGATGGTGGTGGTGGTGGTGGTGGTGGTGGTGGTGGTGGTGGTGGTGGTGGTGGTGGTGGTGGTGATGGTGGTGATGGTGGTGATGATGATGATGATGATGATGATGATGATGATGATGACGACGACGACGACGACGGCGGCGACGACGACGACGATGACGACGACGATGACGATGACGATGATGATGATGATAATAGGCCTGCTTCTACTAATACTACCATAGACTACTACTACTAGTTCTACTATCACTACCACTACTGCGACCACCACCACCACCACCACCACCACCACCACCACCACCACCACCACCACCACCACCACCACCACAGCAATAACTGCCACAATTATTATTGTGCTATCATTACTAGATGTTTGAACAGCCTAAAGACGGCTAAATTGAATTTGATAAAATTAATCATCGAGCGGCCGTGTGTGGACCGCACGTTGGGCGATAGCAACGCCACCTACTGAAATGAAATGATGGACTCCAATCTTTTACGATCTTCATAACAAATGTAATTTTAGCATCGACATCTACCGAAAAACGACTAATTAGACTAATTAGCTTAGCAGACATGTTCACACACCTCACGATTTTTCCATCATAATTTTTTATTATCAGTAGCCTATAATGATAAATAAAATATGCTCAAACACCCATGCTGTTGTCTGATTGTCTAAATTATTATCACTGTTATCTATATTTTTTTATCTGATTTTCCCGTGCGTTGAAAATAAATGATGATATAAAAACTTGGTCGTTTCTTAGAAATTGAAGACAAGCAGACATTTATGTGCGGCTGTGGTGACTGATCGTTCTGGCGCTTGGAATACGACTAATTTTTTATGAACGAGTTGTTGACGTCTAATCGGTGCTGAATTTATTTGAATTTGTTTTTTGAAATCGTGGTGTCTAAATAAGCATGATTAGAAAAGCCGTCAACAGATACTTTAAATAATTACGTCCGTTCGTTTGCTACGTTAAATTACCTTATTTGCCTGGAAGACCGCTGCACATGGACTGCCTACAACAATTCCTCACATTGCAAAGTTGATGCTTGTTACATGTTCAACGACACTGTCATATCAAAGAAGACTAGTGTCGCCCTCCTGCTTTATGCAGGCTTGGGACTGGCACTGGCAGAAAGCAACCAGTGGCGGAGTTGCAAAGTAACTGTTGATGTCGTATGGATGGATCCGATTTGACCAGGGTCTATGACAACAGAGGCCGTTACCCTGGACAGAAATTTGCTCGGCGTATTACAGCACTTATGAGCTTTCTTCTTTGGAAGTTTTTGTTGATGTCGTATACGAGGCTTTATACAGTCGCTAGGGTCACTGTATATGCTCAGATCTCACTGCGAATATCAGGCAGTCGCTAGGGGCGTTGCATCACGAAATTGCAGCCAACCGCTAAAAGCGCTTCTGTCCATTACCCGTCGGTGTTTTCTCTCATGACTGAAGTCTAACGGTTAACCTAATCAGAAGGTCTATCGTAATCGTAATCTCGATACTTCTACAGCGCCCACAAAAGCGAAGTCGCGGGAACCTGTTTATTCACAAGCGCTTAATCAAACAAAATCGATAGGCAGCGGAGAGTCAAGCAGGCAGATAGGTGGACGGCTAAGGTGGTTGATGTTTGGAGTTGATATGACGAGGGATGTGAGGAGAAGAGGAAGATTGCACGGATAGTGATTTTACCCTTCGTTTGTCGTGTTCTTAGATTTATAAATCAGTTTTTAAAACGTTAAAAGGGTGTCTATTTCATATGGTTTTCGTTTGTACAATACTTGCTTTTTAATAGCATTCTTTCTTAAACAACCCGGCTACACTGTACAGTTGTGCAATTGAAACAATTCGCAAGATAAAAACGCAAATGACAGAAGACATAAATCTTAACTAGGCCTACTAACAGCCTGCAATTCACAGAGCTAATATATAGCAGCCTACAAAGCACGTACGCCCTACGGGGCTCGAACTCGGGTCCGCTGATATAGCCTATAGTGCGTTATCCAATGCGCTACCGCCGTGTCCCCCAAACCTTCGGGTCCCCCCCCCCCCCCATTTTCATCGGTCGGTGAATCGTGAATTTGACTCTGGACTTCATGACGAGACCATCATCATTTGCTTTAATTACCAAAAATGCATTACTTTGACTTGCATACTTACTTGCAGCGGCTGTGGCGAATGCGTTCGAAGCAATGCATTGCGTGACCTGATTATTTTGTACTACTAATCGCTCCAATTTCGAGCATTGTGATTGGCCATAACAACGCGGTGAAAATTGCGGCAAAAGTGACAAAGTCGTTTAATAGTCTGATAATAATTAATTACTGTAGGATAAAAGTTGAGACAGCATCTGCCATGATAATCATAAATCAATGTATTGTCGAGATGAATAAAAAAAAGCTGTCGGATTGTGACGAAAAGTTACTGCAAGTTCTGAAGGAGGCAGCGTCCCGACAAAAACTTAATAGGAAAAGAATTCCACTACTCGTAGGCCTATACGAATAATTTGATAGCCTATTATTATTATTATTATTATTGCGCGTAATAAATTGATGTAATAATAATAATAATAATAATTATTATTATTATTATTATTATTACTGTAGAATAAAAGTTGTACAATAATAATAATAAAAATAATAATAAATAATAAATAATAAAAAATAAAAAATAAAAATAATAATAATAATAATAATAATAATAATAATATGCTATCAAATTATTCGTATGCGAGGGACAGGTATAGATTGGACAGATATGAAGACCTAATGAGAGCCATAAACCTACAGCCAATTTCAAAGGTATTTTTACTCCATGGGACACGATGGTGTAGCGGTAATTAAGTTCTGCGCTTGAGACCGGATAGTTTCAGGTTCGAATCTACCTCAAGGTACTGCGTAACGAGCTTGGACAAGTTACTCATCCAGAATAATCGTCTGTGAGGAAGACAACGAGAGACCACCTCACTCATCTCCTCCCTATTTGACTCTAAACTCTAAAGTCATGGACCTGCATTCAAGCAGCGAACTCACAATCATGATTGTATTGCATTGTATTGCATTGTATACTGGCATTTATAACGCGCTCTTACAGACTAGCTATTCAGAGGTGCTCTCAGAGTAACAGCCCCGAGGAAATAAGAAAGACTTCAAGCAGCGAAGAGCTGAAGATGACCCACCAATAAGATCTTACTACGGATAGTGGGAAGGAGATTTTCTATATATATAGAAGGGCCTACAATGGCAAAGCCACGGTGTTGGGGCATGTCTATATACAGTGATTACTTCGGGCGAGAATCGAACCCGTGCTCTCCACGTTGCAAGGTCTCTACTCTAACCAAGAGACCTCTTTTCTCATGTATGTCAGCTTGTGTTGTTGTGTTAACGATACCTTGCGCTAAGCGTATAGGCCTATATTTTTTTTACTTTCATGTGGTGATAGCAATTTAATCCTACATCCCGAGAGATCCTTGATGCCTCGCGTGAAAAAAGACATTAACTATCAAATGTAATATTTTAAAGAATATATTATTCATTGTGTAACCGTTAAAAAGGTGTCGTTGTCCTATTTCATTCTTGCACTCGAACCGAGACATGGCTCTAATCAACTGGAGACGAATTGTGCAATTATTTTGAGAGGGGTTATAAATGTTATAGCGAATAACGATTAATGATTAATTATTGGAAGAAAAAGTAAATCTAGATAATCTAGGGTGATGTAAATTATTGACTATAATATAATTATAGTAGTCGTTTCAGTATTACAACACTGTGAGGTAACAGAGATGCTTACAGATCATAGCCCCAACCTCCTCCTTTATCAGGCTTGGGACTGGCACTGGCAGAATACGATCACTGGTAGGGTTACAGTTACTGCAGGCTAAGATGCGGGACAGTATAGCAGATATAGTTGCAGAGTAATAGAAAGTCTCTAAATACGTTATTTAATTGACCATTGAATTTGACATTTTAAAGATTAATATTTCAAATTCACTGGACGATACTGAAGAACATTTTTTATGCGATAACATTGACACATAGAAGTCATGTGAAACATTGACGACAAATGCATTGAACGAGCATCACATTTAGGCAACCGTACCGCAGGATACAACCGTTTCACCTTAATTAACAACGGGTACTTGGTACTGTCAGTGCATAGTACTTAATGGTACTGAGTTTTCTCATGCCGCAATCGTCGCATAAGATTCGCCTAACCATAAGTTGAGCCAGAGACACATGAGTCGTCATGACAGCAACGCAAGATTAAAGTCACGAGAAGGTTTCTATGGGAATGACGTCATGACAATCCCTGTTTCTATGGTAACGAGAATTCTATGGAAATGACGTAATGACAACAACTGTTACTATGGTCACGAGATTTCTATGGGAATGACGTCATGACAACACCGTTACCATGGTGACGAGATTTCTATGGAAATGACGTCATGCCAAAAATTGTTACTATGGTCACGAGGTTTCTATGGAAATTATGTAATGACAACACCTGCTATTATGGTCACGAGGTTGCTATGGAAATGACGTCATGACAACAATTGCTACTATACTCACGAGATTTCTATGGAAATTATGTCATGACAACGCTTGTTGCTATGTTTCAAGGTGCACCATTGAGAAACATTTAAAGTGATTTGACGAGGCACAAATAAATGCTAATCATATTAATAACATGACTTGTTAGTAAGACTGTTTTCGGATGGAAGCATGAGAGCCATTAACATGAGATAGCATGAGTTCTGCTGTTATCATAAATCTGGAAGCATGAATGTCATTGACATAACATATAGACATATATTATTAGCAAGTATTCTGTGAGCATGAGTGCTTCTAACGCTTGTTAACACGTCGACTGTTAACACGTGCTAACACGAGATCTATTGACGTGTTTCATCACGAATACAGAGAACAAGTGTTATAAAGAGTACAGGTACAGCTAGGTTATTTTTGGCACAAGTATACTTGGAAGGTGCGATGATGACGACGACGACGACGACGACGACGATGATGATGATGGTGGTGATGATGATGATGATGATGATAATGATGATGATGATGATGATGATGACGATGACATGATGATGATGATGATGATGATGATGATGATGATGATGATGACGACGACGACAACACATCAAACATTCGTCTCAAGGCTTTTCATTTTCTCGATGACGTCACCGCCTGCGACGTCATTCTTCGCGACGTCATTCGTCATCACGACGTCACAACGACCGTCGTTGTTGTACCTCGTCGTCGCGCGGTAGATGTCGAACTCCACATCCGGCTGCACCTCAACATCCTCGCCGACCTCATCGTGGTCAAGGTCATCTTCAAGGTTTTTCCGGTCCTCGACTGACGTCGTCGTCTCTCTCAGTTCCATGAGGTCCTCGTCAGACCCCGGTCGGTAGTCGGGCCCTCCTCCGCTGCCGCCGCCGAGGAGCCCCTCGCTGTCTTCGTCGGCCAGGGAGCCAGTGGATTTGCGCAGACAACTCCTCAGCTCCGACAGCTGCTCGCGCTCCTCGCTGTCCGCCTCGCGGTGGTAGAAGTAGTTGAAGTTGGACACGATGACGGGAACGGGTAGGGCGATCGTCAGCACTCCCGCGATGGCGCACAGCGACCCCACCAGCTTGCCCCACGCGCTGATCGGCATCATGTCGCCGTAGCCGACGGTCGTCATGGTAACGACGGCCCACCAGAAGGCGTCGGGGATGCTGCGGAAGTGGGTGCTCGGTGTGTCGGCCTCGGCGAAGTAGACGGCGCTCGAGAAGAGGATGACGCAGATGAGTAGGAAGAAGATGAGCAGACCCAACTCGCGCATGCTCGCTCGAATCGTCTGCCCGAGGATCTGGAGGCCCTTCGAGTGGCGCGAAAGTTTGAATATACGGAAGACGCGAACCAATCGGATGACCCGGAGGATGGCCAGCGGCATCGCCTGGTTGCTCGTGCGGGACTCGTCGGCCAGCGCCGTGCCGAGCGTGATGAAGTATGGAACGATGGCAACGAGGTCGATGAGGTTCATCATGTTCTTGAAGAAGAGGAGGTGGTTGGGGCAGGCGGCGAAGCGGACGAGCAGCTCTGACGTGAACCAAATGATGCAGACGGTTTCGATGACGAAGAACGGTTCTGAGAGCTTAGGAACGTCGTCCTCCTCCATGCTCTCCGTTCCGTTGCGTGTGCTGTTGACGATGCGGTAGCGCTTGAACTGTGGAAGCGTTTCCAGGCAGAAGATGACGATGGAAAGAAGGATGACGGTGACGGAGATGAGTGCGAGGATACGGGCGGCCATCGAACTTTCCGGGTACTCGAAGAGTAGCCAGACTTTGCGTTGGATGGGATTGTCAGGCATCGGGCGAACCTCCTCCTTGACGAAACCCTCGTCCTGACAATTTAATGTTTAGCCTATTACTCACAATTTCACAAAATTTAATAGTCGTATTGGCGTATACACAAGATATTAGTATCAGCTGTTAGCGTTTCCTGGCTCCTGTACAGTTGTACAGTATAATAATTCTGTGTCTCTAAACTTTTTTGTATAAGAAACAAATTCATTAATTCATTCAGAGGATTATCACAAAAACTGGTCAATGATAAAGGTGATGTGCGCGGACACAGTGTGCATGGTTTACCCCTGAAAGTAAGAAAAATCCCGCTAGGTATAATACTACAGAGACCAGATAATTAATCTGTGTATGATGTTGGGAGATCAACGACAACTTGCTTGGTGGAAAAATCAAGACTAAACAACAGTAAATTTCTGCGAGACTTTGTTGATATTATTATTATAATTATTATTTTTATTTTCTCTTTGTGTCCGTAGGGCCTATTAATTGATTTAGGTGTGCGAAGGGCTTAGCAGTTCTAAGGGCTCCCGGTGAGCCATAATGCCATTCCTATAAGATCTGTCTCCACCAAGGACCTTTTATAGAAAAGGCTAGGAAGTCTATGGTTGCACTCTGCCAATGCCAGAGTAGCCAGACCCAAGTCTGGACAAAGGAGGAGGTTAATGATCTTGGTCATCAAACAGCGTCATTATACTGCAAATACTGCAATATTTAAAGTGGTGTTACTATAATTATTCGATGGAAATTGGAATCCCGTAAACTTCGGATGCCTTAAACATAAAAGCGCATTGAATTATTAATATTTATGGAGGCATTTTGACGGATAATCAGGTGCGCAAGGCAAAACTTGTCTGTGAATATTTAAAACATAATTAATTTAAGAAGCAAAATAATTTGAAGTGGCACAACACCTATGTTCTAAAGTGAAATGGACGTACACATCATTCTCACTGGGTGTTCATTTTCACGAGCAATCATTTCTCAAATAATAAGATTCATTGATTCATCGCGTGAAACGATTAAGTTTTACTTGTGTGAGAACAGATCTTACTGCAAGCCGTACGATATGGAGCAACTTCCGACAAATTTCACTCGCCCTAAAATTTTCGTAGAATAGGTTATACCGCTTTTTCACTTCCAAAAATAGCTGACGACCTTTTTAGTCGTTTGGTCGAAATTTGCTAGAAATCTTAAAAAAATCTGGGCAAATTTTCTACGCATGTGTGGGACCTCCTAAATGGGGGGCCCTGTTCGGTCGAACATGCTGAACATGCCTTAATCCGGCCCTGTACCTGTCTCTGTTTCTGTCTCTGACTTTGCCTCTGTCTGTCTCTGTCTCTCTGTCTCTGTCTCTGTCTCTGTCTCTGTCTCTGTCTCTCTCTCTGTCTCTCTCTCTGTCTCTCTCTCTTTCTCTGTCTCTATGTGTGTGTCTGTCTCTGCCTGCCTCACTCTGTCTATCTGCCTACATCTCTCTCTATGTGTCTGCCCCTGTCGGGCTAGCTCCCTCATCCCTGTCTGGTCCCCTCCGTATATGTGGTTCTATGTCCCTCGCTGACTCCCCTCGTCTGATATCGGTGCATATAATGGATGCTCTCTCGAAGTAATAGTCGGCTCTAACCGACACCGCTAACCTTGATTTAATGTCTCTACTACACTTCTTTTCGATCAGGTCTTCTGTCACCTTTCTCTCGCAGATTCGACCCTCCGCATGCTTTATCATCCCGACTGCAGTGCCATTAGCATTGCCTCTATTCTCATCATGTCTTTTTACCAGAGGCATCAAGGATCTCTTGGAATGTTGGATAAAATGCTATCATCATCATCATCATCATCATCGTCGTAATCGTCATCGTCATCGTCATCGTCAACATCGTCAACATCGTCAACATCGTCATCATCATCATCATCATCATCATCATCGTCATCGTCGTCGTCGTCGTCGTCGTCGTCGTCGTCGTCGCCGTCGCCGTCGCCGTCGCCGTCGCCGTCGCCGTCGCCGTCGCCGTCGCCGTCGCCGTCGCCGTCACCGTCACCGTCACCGTCACCGTCACCGTCACCGTCACCGTCATCGTCATCGTCATCGTCATCGTCATCGTCATCATCATCATCATCATCATCATCATCATCATCATCATCATCATCATCATCACAATACAAGTAGAACTAGTAATAGTAGTAGCAGTAGTAGTAGTTGTTTGTAGTAGTAGTGTAGTGATAGTAGCAGCCGCAGCAGCAGCAGCAGTAGGCAGAGACAGAGACAGATTAAAAGAGCGGTATATAAAGAGTCTATTATAATATTATACCGTTCCAATTACCTTCTCTTCCATTCAACCCTTACCGTTCAACCATTTACCTGCATGTATTGTTCGATGGCCTCATCGTCCAACTCGTAGAACCTGACCTCATCCGTGAACACATCAACCGGAACATTGACCGGCCTCCGCAGTCGTCCTCTGCTCTGGTAGTAGTAGAGTATGGCATCAAAACTCGGTCGGTTCCTGTCGAAGAAATACTCGTTCCGTGATGGGTCGAAATACCGATCCCTCTTTCGTGGGTCTCCCAACAACGTCTCCCCAAACCTTTCGATAGTCGCCAGCTGCGTTTCGAACCGCAGTCCACTGACGTTGATTGAGATTCGCTCGGCCCCGCGGGACCCTCCCCGCACGAGACTGGCACTGCGAGGGGAGTCGTCGCGGTAGAGGCTGAAGGTGTCGACGGCCCGGCCAGGCGCCGGGGAGGGGTCCTTGTCCGGTGCAGATGCTGCGGTGGATCGCACGATCGAGTAACTGAAAAGAGAGGAATAAACAACAATGGAGGATTTTTTGTGGTGTTGTGGAGACGTT
The DNA here is from genome assembly GCA_949752735.1 of Lumbricus terrestris. Taxonomy (NCBI): domain Eukaryota; kingdom Metazoa; phylum Annelida; class Clitellata; order Crassiclitellata; family Lumbricidae; genus Lumbricus; species Lumbricus terrestris. The sequence goes on from OX457045.1 coordinate 1,954,882, forward strand.
GGATATCGTAATAGTCATCGTCGTTTTACTATAACGTCATCATCATATTCTTCTTCGTCGTCGTCGTCGTGGTCATCATCATCATCATCATCATCATCATCATCGTCGTCGTCGTCGTCGTCGTCGTCGTCGTCATCATGACCATCATCGTCGTCGTTATCATCATCTTCGTCATTACTAAGTCGTCATCTTGACCATCATCGTCGTCGTCATCATCACTTTAATCTTAATTATTGGCATCGACAACAACATTTAATAATCGGAGAGAATTTAAAATCTAATAACAGCTTAATAAAGATTTTTGTTTGTGTATCTCTGTCTGTATGTCTGTCTATCTGTCTGTCCCTTCATCCATACGTCCGTCTGTCTATCTGTCGTGTTATTCTGAATTTAACGACCATTCCCTTTTGCTTCGCCCATCCTATTCTTAATTCTCATCCGATTAAAAAAATCTGGCGCCTCATAAACCGTCGTCTATGGCGCACCATCCGCCTCAAAACATCTGCCATTATATATAATATATAATAATCTGTGCGGCCATGATATTATTCGTCGTTGGATCACAACAACACCAGGAGGCGCTGCACACAGCTAGCCAAGCGACATCTAACGCTGTCTGCGAGCATAGCCGTGTCGTTCTTAGAAACGGTATAATCGCATCGGGTATGGTAAGAAATACAAAACAACGCATTTTGTAATGTAGTGTAAATCTTGGAGAATTTCTCAGCGCCCACAAGAACCACATCAGAAAGTTCAGCTTAAAACCGTCGTTGTATAGAATCAAGTCAGCATCAGCCAAAATTGCCCTGTTTGTTCCGGTGCCAGGTCACTTGGGTGCCTTGTGTAGTGGATTGTTACACTCTACCCAACTCAGAACACGGCAGCTGAGCTGGGGAAGTCGTGGGTGGAGCGGAAATCCTATGCCAAGTCATTGAGGAGGGTTTGAACCCCGCGACCTTCCGATTGGCGATTGGCAACACATTAACCACTGTACTGCGGCGCTATTCTTGGAATCGAAGGCTTGACTTGTTACTGGTCAGCTTGCTTTTCTAATCTGAATATTTCAATCCGACACGAGCAGGAACGTACCCACACTGTTACCCACGATCCAAACATTTTGCTCCATCGCTCGATCGCAAAACTTCGTCGAAACCTTACTGCTTCGAATGCGATTGTCTCCAGCCGTTTATTTACAGGGTAGATAGAAAGAAAGAAAGAAGGAAGGAAAGAAGAAAGGAAGGAAGGAAGGAACGAAGGAAGGAAGGAAGGAACGAACGAACGAACGAAAAGAAGACATGGATGAGGAGAGACGTCGATTTGACGACTACATGACCTTCAAGTGACACAAGGTGAATCACAGTTTACTATGACAACCGAGTCCGTCTGAACGTTCCTCTTCCGTGCATCTGTCTGTGCACATCCCTGTCTGCCTGCCTGTCTGCCTCCCTGTCTGCCTGCCTGCCTGCCTGTCTTTCTGTGTGTCTGCCTGTCTGCCTGCCTGCCCACGTATGTGTGGCCCTAACCATCATAATAATTACCGCTGTTAATGGGTGGAACATTATATACATGATTGTAGCACGAAACGAATTCTCTCTCTCTGTCTGTCTGTCTGTCTGTCTGTCTCTCTCTCTCTGTCTCTCGCTGTCTCTCTATCTATCTGTCTTTCTTTCTGTCTGTCTGTCTGTCTCTCTCTCTGTCTCTCTCTGTCTGTCTGTCTGTCTCTGTCTGTCTGTCTGTCTGTGTCTGTCTCTGTCTCTGTCTATATCTGTCTCTATGTTGACTTATATTTGATATTGACTTTCAACAACGCATTCATGTCCTATCCTATAAAATTCCATTTTATTCTATTCTTACTCAATTAGATCCTGCAATTCAATTATCGTTCATTTGAATTATACGGACAACAACACGAAATACAGCGCTATAAAATTATCGACCGCCTGCGAATATCTTTTCTTCAATGATAGACGACGGATAAAGAAATTGACACACAAACAGAGAGAGAGAGAGAGACAGAGAGAGAGACAGACAGACAGACAGACAGACAGAGACAGAGTCAGAGAGGGAGGGAGAGAGAGAGGGAGAGAGAGGGGACAGAGAAAGAGGGATAGAGAGAGAGAGATAGGCAGACAGACAGGCAGGCAGACATCAGTAATAACTTAATCAACTGTGGAGGCAGTGGATCATCCGTAGGCTATTATTTATTATGCTCATTGGAAAGAAATATCGTTCTCTCTTTTGCGCTTGCGCTGTCTAGTAAACACGATTAGATCTCGGGCGGATTAAGCTAATATAGCGCAAAAGAAATTCATATCACAGGACATCTAGCGAACGATACGAACGCTACGATCATTACAATGAAATAATAATAATAATAATTATTATTACAGAGTTTATAATAATTGACTGTAGGCCCTATGATTGTGTTCAGCGGGTTCAACAAGGAGAGCAGATTTTCTGTAAATAGGAAAGAAAGTAAGTGAATAGGCAAATAAATCTCGAAAGGCTTTCAAATTGATACGACAAAATTTAAAGCTTAGCCTATTGAGTTCATCGTTATGTTGGTGAAATAAAGTTGGACCGAACAAAAGGAGAGATAGACATCCTAATTAAAGCAATCGAAATTGATACAGTCTTGTTAAATCTTTTATTTTTATATTTATTATTCATATTCATGGTAACTCGACAGAGCCCACAATGGACTATTCTTCTGACTCAAAGCAGCGCTCGTGAATAAGCTGGTGCCCCGCGCTTGGCTTCCCAGTGACGCTTTATAAACTTGGAAATAACGATTGCGATTACGATAACGAATACGATTACGATAACGATTACGATTACGATTACGATTACGATTACGATTACGATTACGATTACGATTACGATAACGATTACGATTACGATAACGATAACGATTACGATAACGATAACGATTGCGATTACGATTACGATTACGATAACGATTACGAATATGATTACTCGAATTCGCATAACCAAACGAAGCAATTATAACGGTCACCGCCAGCAGCCCTCACTGCTTGCGAACAGCCGATCATAAATCTGGAGTTAACGATTCCGATTAATTCATCAAGAAGATGCAAGCCAGCATCAGCTGGACCCACACACAAGACACACACACGCGCACACACACACACACGCACACACAGCACATACAACACATACACACAACACACACAGAGCTGCATTGATTACCAGTGCTTCCTGTTTTCACCGCAGACAGCGCTGTCGCCTTTTCTGCCGCCGGCGGCCATCTTCTTTTTCTACCCAGAAATCAATTTGGCGATTGCGGAGAAAAATTTCCTTTCAATTAGAATCGCAATAATCGTTGGTGCGCCGCTGCACAAGCACTCTCATCTCTCTGTCTGTCTGTCTGTCTCTGTCTCTGTTTCTGTCTGTCTGTCTCTCCCTCCCCCCCTCTCTCTCTCTCTCTCTCTCTCTCTCTCTCTCTCTCTCTCTCGCTGCTTCACGCCCAACCACTTCATCAAGACTAAATCATTGCTCATGGGCAATCGTACTTGGCAATGTCTCTTCTCCGTTGCAATCTCCATTACCTCCTCCATTGCATTATTCGTTACCTTCTCCATCACCTTCTCCATTACTTTTTCCATTACCTTTACCGTCACCTTCTTTATTGCCTTCTTCTTCACCTCATCCATTACCTTCTCCATTACTATTACCGCTAACTTTTCCGTTACCTTCTCCGTTACCGCTCCTTTCTCACGACTCTGATAGTTTATCGTTTCCCTTCTGTTCGCTCACATATTCCATTATCTTCTGGATTATCTTCTCGATTATCAATATTATTCGTTTATATCTACTCCCATAGTATCCTAACACTCATCTTCTCGATAACCTACTCAATCAACTCAGTGTTGGTCACCTTTTTATTTCTATCTGTTACATTCTCTTTAAACTAATTTTAACCGTTTCTTTATTTATCTTTTGCCTTCGCGATAACCGTCTCGATTTCCTTCCAAATGCCTCTTCGATCACATCTTTGTTAAATTCCGACAATTGAGAAAGGCGGTACCGGTAATAACCAAGAAGGTTGACGGGTAATGTAACCTTGATTTACATAGCACGAAATCTCTAAGGTTTGCTTGTTGCGTGTTTAGCAACACTGACATATTAATAAAAGATGACTGGTGTCGCCCTCCTCCTTTTAGCCAGGCTTGGGACTAGCACTGACAGAGTGCAGCCAGGTCAAGTGCATCAAGATGACCGAAACTTTGTTTCTAGAGTCCTTTTCAAACATATTATTAAAGCATAGTCTAACTATTGATTCAATTTAATTCCAATAACTGATTACTTCCTTAATATTAATATTTTTATTTCAGTGTAATTTTTTGTCTATCTCAATGTGGTTTGCCAACCTGTTTTTGCTTATTAAACGAATATACATACATCAGCTTATAAATATGCGCTGTGACGCAAATAGCGCGCGGACGCCGAA
>OX457045.1:1969352-1970467 GCA_949752735.1 Lumbricus terrestris
GGCGAACATTATGGAAGCGAGAAACTTAGAGAGCGACCAATCAGAAGGATAGATCCCATAGGCATGGCATCTTTCACCCTCCACAGCATTCAACCTCACCCTCCAACCCTCCATTCCACCCCTCCCCACTCCCAAATCTTCATTTTACACACTAGAGCTGAACATTAAGGAAGCGAGAAACTTAGAGAGGGAACAAATAGGAGGCTAGAACCGCTATACATGGCATCTTTCACCCTCCACAGCATTCAACCTCACCCTCCATCCCTCCATTCCGCCCCTCCCCACGCCCAAACATTCATTTTACACACTATAGGCGAACATTACAGATGCGAGAAACTTAGAGAGGGAGCAAACAGGAGACTAGAAACGCTATACATGGCATCTTTCACCCTCCACAGCATTCAACCTCACCCTCCAACCCTCCATTCCGCCCCTCCCCACTCCCAAATCTTCATTTTACACACTAGAGCTGAACATTAAGGAAGCGAGAAACTTAGAGAGGGAGCAAACAGAAGGCGAGAAATCCTACACACAGTCCACCTCACCATCCAAACCTCCACACCTTCCCTCCACACACACACAAATTTGACATACATATATAAAATTTAAGCATCCAGCAACTGCTGAAACCTAGTCATGAACCAATCAGAAAATGAGAAATCCTGAATATGTATCAAAAATATCCTCATTATTCGCTATTTTATTCGAAAATATGTATATAATCGATGTATTACAATTAAACTATTCGAAATTATAACAAATATTCAGCATTTCCTACAATACTAAGCAAAATATAGCAGACAAGCGACATTTTCTTCTTTATTTCTTCTATATTTCTTACATTTCAAGCAAGTACAATCTTAAAAACCGAAGAAACGAGCAGTCTTCCTTTCGGAAGATGGTAACATTTCTTACTTCCTTGCATCCACGAACTCAAAAACTTAAGAACCTTGCACCTTCCACTCCCAAGATGCAGCCATTTCTATCTTTCTTGCACACACGAACTCAAAAACCGACGCATCGCTCAGCCTTCCTTTCGGAAGATGGTACCATTTCTAACTTTCTTGCATACACAAACTCAAAAATCGACGAATACTTCGTCCTTCCACTTCCAA
>OX457045.1:1970667-1990667 GCA_949752735.1 Lumbricus terrestris
TAAGCAACGTGGCGAATGAAAAGAGTTTGCACATGTGGATGAGAGTGAAGAGGAAATTGCTTGCATGTTCTTTGCACGGTGACTTCATCACTAAAACCAAATCGTGTGAATGGTGTCGCCTGGTGCATGTGGCCCTGGAGAAAGACAGGCTGTATGTTTGTCTGTCCGACAGTCAGACAAACAGACAGACTCAGCGAGACATAGAGAGAGACCGAAACATAGTTAGATACAGAGACAGAGACCGAGATACAGAGAGCGAGATAGACAGATACAAAATAAACAGGCAGAAACAGACAGAGACATAAATGGACAGAGAAACAGAGAGACATAGAGAGACAGACAGAGGCATAGATAGATACAGAGATAGAGACCGAGAGACCGAGAGTGAGATAGACAGATACAAAAGAGACAGATAAAGACAGACAGAGACATAAATGGATAGACAGAGAAGCAGAGAGACATAGACAGAGAAGCAGAGAGACATAGAGAGAGAGAGAGAGAGAGAGAGAGAGAGAGAGAGAGAGAGAGAGAGAGAGAGAGAGAGAGAGAGAGAGAGATAAATGGACAGAGAAACAGAGAGACATATATATAGAGAGAGACAGACAGACAGAGGCATAGATAGATACAGAGATAGAGACCGAGACAGAGAGTGAGATAGACAGATATAAAAGAGACAGACAGGGACAGAGAGACAGACAGAGAGTCAGAGACATAAATGGACAGATAGAGGTAGACAGAGGGAAAGAGACAGAGAGAGGGAGAAAGAGACAGAGAGAAAGAGACAGAGAGAGGGAGAAAGAGACAGAGAGAAACAGACAGAGACGGATAGAGGAATAGGGCAAGCACACTGACATACATACAGTATTGATTCGTTTCAGGTGTTTGCGATGGTTGAGTTAGATATAATGCGACGCTCTGGTTAAGCCATGCAACTGGCGATGCCTGGCGACAGGGAATGATCACTCCGTGTCACTCTCTCTATCTGTCTAAGTGTTGCTCTCTCTGCGTACTTGTATCTGTTGCTTTGCATGTCTGTGTCAGTATGTCTATGTGAGCAAGGACCTAAGACGACCTACAAGTGATCACTACGTCTCTTACCCACTCTTTCTTTCCCTCTCATTCTCTCGGTGTCCTTCCCGACAGACAGACAGAGACCAAGAGACAGAGAGTGAGAGACAGAGAGAGAGAGGGAGAGAGGCAGAGACAGAGAGAGACAGAGAGAGAGGGAGAGAGAGACAGAGACAGAGACAGAGAGAGAGAGACAGAGAGAGAGAGAGAGAGAGAGAGAGAGAGAGAGAGAGAGAGAGAGAGAGTGAGAGAGAAAGAGAGAGACAGAGACACCTTCCCGATGCCTGTCTGTCTCTATCTATAAATCTGTCTCTTTGCCTCAATAGGCCTGCTGCATGTCTGTGAATCTTAGTCTCTGTCTGTCTACTCTATATCTCTTCATCTGTCTGTCTGTTCGCTGCGTGAGTCTGTCTGTCAAGCTATCTGCCCGTCTGTCTGTCTGTATGTCTGTCTCTCTGTGTGTCTGTCTGTCTGTCTGTCTGTGTGTCTGCCTGTCTGTCTGTCTGTCTGTTAAAGAGATCGGCGCCCTGGTGGCTCACGTGCGGTGGATGTTGACAGGATGGTGGAAGTGAAGGGGATGTGGCGGATATGGGAAGAAAAACATCCGAGAAAAAAGGCGAATAAATCAGGGCAAAAGAGTCGACGCGACATGGCAGAGAAGACACTCAAAGACGCGTTCAGGCACACGGGGAGAGACAAGCAGACAGAGACAGAGAGGGACTGAGATATAGACAGAGAGAGACAGAGAGACAGAGACAGACAGACAGACAGAGAAATTCAGAGAGAGAGACAGAGAGCGACAGAGAAATACTGAGAGAGACAGATATGGATAAGGCCAAAGGACAGAGGTGTAGAGATCGGGGGGCGGGATATAAAGAAATAAAAAAATACAAAGACCCTATAAGGAATGATAGACGGAGAGACAGAGAGAGAAAGAGAGAGAGAGAGACAGAGAGAGAAAGAGAGAGAAAGAGAGAGAGAGAGATATGAAGGTGACGCGGATATACAGCGAGCTGTGAAGGGAAGAGATACGAAGAAAAACAATATGAAGAAAAGAAAACGAAGAAAGAAGTATAGGAAGAAAGAGACATGAAGAGCGCTTCTGAGTAGTTACTCTTGTAGCGGTGCTATATAAATGTCTGAAATTAATGAATTAATGAAGAGAGATAAATACAGAAAGAGACATAAAGCGACTTAAATAGATGCGTGGGTCAGATTCAGAGCAACCAAAAGACTGACGGTAAGAAAGACACAGACACGTTGCTATAGAAACAGCGAGACATAGAGAGACAGAGACACACACAGAGGCAGAGAGAGACAGACACACATACAGAGGCATAGAGAGACCGAGACACACACAGAGGCAGCGAGAGACCGAGACACACACACAGAGGCAGAGAGAGTAAAACAGACACACACCCACACGCACACAGAGGCAGAGAGAGAAACAGACACACACACAGAGGCAGAGAGAGAGAGACACACACACACAGAGACTGACACAGAGAGACCGGAAAAACCAACTGCGACAGAGCAAGTGCAAACAATATCGCATAACAATGCTCTTATCTTTCAAATCGATGCACAGGAAAATCATCGTTGCATAATATTATTGACAGTCGATTAGCAATTTAAAAACAGCACAGCGCAGGAATTACGGAAGAGACGCACATGTGTGTCATGTATGAGTGCACGATAATAGACCTACAGAGTGCAGGAAAGCGTGTAAATGGAGAGGGTGGAATCAGTTACAGAGGGCATCAGTTGAACCAGCGGTTCCCAACCCGCGGCAAAAGTGGCCCGCCAGGGCTAAAAATGGCCCTCAGCACTCAAAGAATTTACAAAAATATATGGAAAAATCAGAAAATTGACATATTTGGACAGGATAGAACCCACAATTATTTTTTATTACAAATTATTTTATTTTCACGTCTATAAATTGCATCAAACCGCTCAAACCCCAATCTGCATTCTGTCTCACTGATTACCCTATTCTTCCTTTAGTAACTATAATATAGTTACTAAAGGAGGAATAGGGTATAATATTATAAGGAAATTTCATTTCAGTTGACACAGCGCTTATAGCACTGTGCTTAACTTAGATCTATAAGTAGAGCGTTACATAGGTCTACTTCCGAATTCCGATTATATGATAGCAATAACTTGTAACCCACGTGCATTCTCATAAAAATGCATCCTATATGTAGGCCACTAAAATTACATTCCGTCTAGAACATATGTTTATTTGGACATAATTAAAAACTATCCTAGCTAAAGTATATTCTTATTAAAGCATATTTTTACTTGCACACTACTACTATCCCTGCTAAAATATATTCGCACTAGAATTATTTCTCGCAAAACATAATTCCAACTAAAACATCAACAGCGAACACTCGGTTAAGACATTCTTTAACTCTATAAGACAAAGGTCTTTCCTCTCCTCGATCAACATCTGCGATATAGAAAGTATTATGTTGTTCCTTGTGTACGTTTTGTGTACGGTCAGCGTTCTTTCACATTTGCTGGTCCCTTCATCTGGAACTCTCTGCCTTCTCTTCTTCGTAACGCTCTTATTAGTGAGACCCTAATTCGCTCTAAACTGAAAACTTACATGTAGCTTGTCCAGTCTACTTATAAGCTTAGTGGTCTGCGAACTTCAATGTACACTTCAGAGCTTTAAAAGGAGGACATTGTGAAATTATAGTAGTAGAGCCTAATTGTAATCTATAAATGTAGGCTAAGGCTATAATTAGTGTATTTATATTAAATTCTAGCCGAACCGTATTTTAACTATAGTATTTTCAGCAGACAATAATATTCCCAAAATATAAAATGTCACGAAGGTTTATTCTCACTAAGCACCAACAGCAGCGTTCTTACTACACAGAAATGATAGATTATTCTCCTTCCATAACGAGATCGTTGATAACATCAGAGTAGCAATCGCCCCAACCGTCTTCCCCGTCCATCCGTACACCCAAATTCCGAAACCGTGCTCTAAATCTCCTCCGATACGAACCCGATACATCCCAGCGTTGCATCGGAACGGACGGTCGGTCGCATCTCATCCATCGTGAGCTAGATGGCAGCACCGTCGCAGACCGAATGACGTCATAAATCAGCGAGTGAGAGTGGACTCCTGGACTCCTCCGCCGCCGCCATCGACCTCATAGAGTTGTGACGTCGAAAGCGATCGATCAGGAGGCGGTCACGTGATCCAATCATTTCCGGCGGTGGTCGTGGCCAGAGACGCCATTTTCACGCCTTCGAGAATGTCGTCGTGTACATTCGATTGTCGGATTTGCATTCCACAGTTCCAAAATGGAGACCAACCATCTCTCATCGATTTCATGTGACTGTAGCAGACCTATTCGCGTTGGTGTTAAAGTAGGCTAAACTAATCTAATCTAATCTATTAATAATCTAATCTAATCTATTCTAATCTAATCTAATCTATTCTAATCTAATCTAATCTATTCTAATCTAATCTAATCTATTCTAATCTAATCTAATCTAATCTAATCTAATCTAGCGTAGTGTAGCGTAGTATAGCGTAGCATAGCATATCATAGCATATCATAACTTAGCATAGCATAGCATAGTATGGTATGGTATGGCATGGCATGGCATGGCATGGCATATCATAGTATAGTATAGCATTGCATAGTATAGTATAGTATAGTATAGCATAGCATAGCATAGCATAGCATAGCATAGCATAGCATAGCATAGCATAGCATAGCATAGCATAGCATAGCATAGCATAGCATAGCATAGCATAGCATAGCATAGCATAGCATAGCATAGCATAGCATAGCATAGCATAGCATAGTATAGCATAGTATAGTATAGCATAGTATAGTATAATCTAATCTAATCTAGCTAAATATATACCAATCGAACCAATGCAACACAATCCACTTTAATCTAATCGTAATCGTAATCTCCATACTTATATAGAGCGCCACTCGAAAACCAAGCGCGGGGCCCCTGCTTATTCACGAGCTCTGCGTTCAGTCAGAAGGGTTGTTCGTAGGAGCAGTCCAAAAGCGGTCCGAGTCCGTTTGCTAGAGCACCAGGCAGGGCGGAACAGCTACTAACGTGGAACAGCTACTAAGGCGGAACAGCTACTAAGGCGGAACAGCTACTAGGGCGGAGCAGATATACTAAGACGGAACAGCTACTAAGGCGGAACAGCTACTAAGGCGGAACAGATATACTAAGGAGGAACAGCTACTAAGGCGGAACAGCTACTAAGGCGGAACAGCTACTAAGGCGAGACAGCTACTAAGGCGGAGCAGCTACTAAGGCGGAACAGATATACTAAGGCGGAACAGCTACTAAGGCTGAACAGCTACTAAGGCGGAACAGCTACTAAGGCTGAACAACTACTAAGGCGGAACAGCTACTAAGGCGGAACAGCTACTAAGGCGGAACAGCTACTACGGCGGAACAGCTACTACGGCGGAACAGCTACTAAGGCGGAACAGCTACTAAGGCGGGTGTCGTCTGGGTCGGGAATTGGAAGATAATCCAGCTTAGCATGCTTCAATCTTCTCGTTCTGTAATCAAATCCAATCTCGTAATAGGGTCGGATGTTAGACTATTTCTAGTCGCGGGGGAGTCGTAGAGTCCACTCTCTCACTCTGTGATTTATGACGTCATTCGGTCTGCGACGGTGCTGCCATCTCGCCCCCAATTTGGAATATTTGTGCATTGACGCAATTAATTACGTTCTGCCATAGTATCCAATGGAGCAGAAATCAGAGGGTTAAGAGGTGGCTGAGAGAGGGTTAAGAGGGGCTGATGTGTCACAGAGGTCTGACCTTCGCCAATGACCCTACACAATGCAATTCAATTCAATTTACCAAATCGAAGGCAATTTTATCAAATGCCATAACTGTATAATTATATATATTTATATACGTATTATATGCATAAATTGTATATACATGTATGTATTCATTAGCATTTAAATCTAATGCTTAAATCAATTTAAATGAAATTCAATAAAATGAAATTAATTTTTTTTTTATGGAATCAAATCGAAACAAATCATCAAAAAAATTCTGTAGCGCCACCATAAAAATATAATAGTCAGGCATCAACCAAAGGTCAATTGAAACCATGATTACGAGTCGTAAATCCATAGAAACACAAACAATGATACACAGGCAGACAAACAGACAGACAAATAGACAGACATACAGACATATAGATAGACAGACACACAGATAGGCAAGCAGGTAGGCATCCATATTCCACAACGGCAGAAGATGACACAGATACACAGGCAAACGGGAAAAGAAAGACAGATAGACAGACAGACGGAGAGAGGCAGACAGACAGAGAGAGAGACAGAAGGACAGAGAGAGGGAGAGACGACAATAATCGTCTTATGATCTCGTGTCGAACAGTGTCCACCCTGACGCCAAGGTCGCTTTGTCTCTCCCTGTGTCTGACTGTGTGTTTGTGTGTTTGTCTGTCTATGTGTGTGTGTCTCTGTCTGCACTGACGTAACCAAAGCGGATCAAAGCAATGGACAGACGACGACGACTGATGACTTTTCACCTGACATTTAATCACAGAGATAGAGAGACACAGACAGACAGACATACAGACAGACACAGGCAGACAGGCATACATACAGATACATACAGGTGTAGGAGGTGCAGTCTTTTAATCACAGACAGGCAGACAGAGAGACAGACAGACAGAGATACACAGACAGACAGGCATACAGACAGATACACAGTGACACAGGTGTAGGAGGACATGCAGTCTAATTTGCTAAGCTGATTAATCGCATAGGCAATCAGAAACAGCGAGGTGATCTGGTGCGGAATTCACGGCTACAAACGCGATGACAATTAATAGCTGCATCGGTAGAAGCATACGTCCATTGCACCTCTGTGTTCATTCATTCATTATAGGGGATTTATATAGCGCCCTTTCAAGGTTACTATTTATATAGCGCCCTTTCAAGGTTAGTACTCAGGAGCGCTCTCGACCAAACCTCGGTTGGAGAAACCACGAGGGGAGGGGACCCTAAGCAGCAAGTATAATTATGTATAATGGAGGTAGCCCGTTCCAGCACACAGAGCCATCGACAGAGAAACACGTCGCTAAGTCGTTGCCTAGTAGAAGTACGTGCATAGAGGACAGGAAGTTCGCCCTGTGTAGGGAACGAGGTGCTCGGCTAGCCTGGATATCATGTATGGAGTGGAGTGGCTAAGCTCCCTGCGATAGGCAAGAGACAAACCAAGGAGGCAACACCAAACCGTTGCCGAAACCATGTAAACAATTCGGTGCGGGATTGGTATATATAGCCAATGCAGAACATTATGCATGTGCCATGTGTGTCGTTCACGGTTCGCCTCAAGTTTTGGCCTGTTTCAGATATCTAGATATCGGGTTATATACAGGGTGGGTCATAAAAAATAACCCAAGGTTTTTTGCAAATATTTTGGTCAAACGTATGAATGCTGAAATGAAATTTTAGAAGCTTAACCCTCATCCGAACAAGCTAAAATGCAACTTAATTTGGACAAGGGGGGGTCTGGCCAGACCCCCCGGTTTAATGTGAGTTTTTCATAGGAAATAGTAATTTTTATGTGCCAATTTTGTAAGATGATATCAGAGTAACTCAAAACAACAATGTATCAGTCTCTTTATGCAATATAAATAAGTTTTATGATGAATTTGAAATTAAATGTTTAGTTACATTAATTGTCACGGTTTGTCATACATGCTCATCGTCGCAATATTAGTCTATGTATAAAATTTGAAATACAAAATAAAGAAACCATAATATTAGTAAAATTAGTACTGAATGCTCTTGTGATAAGAGTCAGTATGACTGTTTTCTAGAAAATATCCATAACAAATAATGGAATAGGACTAAACCTAAAATGTAAACATGTAAGCTTATCGTACATAGTCCATTAGCTGTTGCTTTCGGGTTTGTATGTCGAATGATGATGTCTTTCATCTCGGCTGTTACAATGCTGTCAAAACTATCTTGTATTCTCAATGTATCCGTATTATTTTATTCCGAATCTTCTTTTACTGCATTGTGCAACAGAGCACGTCGTCCTGGCATTGCTTTTGATCGCGGATCTTTACTTGTATTTAGCCTATAATTTTGGTATCTCGGCTTCAATAGTATAGACAATTTCGTCATCATTATCTTCACTATCAGATCCAGTCTCATCATCGTGTTTATCATCATCTTCAATTTTACATTGTTTTCATCATAAGAAACACCTGAGGGTTTTTCTTCAGGCATTGGCATCTCTTCATATTCACATTCTTTATCGTTGCTCCCACTGTCCAAACTGTCATCATTGTAGTCTCGGCCAGTATTATCTTCATAACTTCCATATCACTCAATCGATTTGGTCGTTTAGAGGTGCTAATTGTAGCTCATTAATATAGGAACAAAGTCATAAAAGCAATCTGAGAAGATATCACTCCTAAAAAAGTTATGCAGCAAATATATGGAGGGGGTCTGGCCAGACCCCCCCCCCTTGTTCGGATGAGGGTTAAAGGCAATTCTTTTTTACATACAGTGGCCGACTTCCACCAAGAATATTTCAAACAGAACAAAAGTTATATCACTTTAGTGAGACCACCCACTGTTTTATGACGATTCAAAAACATAACGCAACAAAAAGTATTTTAAAAAACGCGATTTTATTAATTCACATCTCAAATAATCGTTATTATATGAACGTGATATTGCCAGAGCAGCCAGACAATCCTTATTATTATTGTTTTTGCGATGACTATCAAGTTGGTAAATAAGAAATATGTCAGTTTACTAATTTTGTTATTGAAACATTGAAATTCAAATTTAAGAAAAAATTAAAATGCCCAAGGAGTCAATGGCATACAAAATGTGTACTAAGACACTTTAAGACCAACGGTAAAGCTATAATGGTCGCTTACTTTGATAGACAGTGAGAGGCTAATCTAAGAGCGCAGAAATTAAGAGTTATGTTGAGAGTTCTGAAATGAGGCGTTGATGAAAGGAGATCGGCTAAAACCAATTATTATTGTCCTGCATGGTTTCATTGAGAAGAGGCAATGGTTCCAAATCTCCGAATTTGAACCCAGTGGTGTAGCAACTGTGGAGAGTTATAATTATAGAGAAATAACACAATCTACAACCAAAACCAAGAGCGATAAGAGAATTGATGGTCGCATTGGAGTTGATATGGGAATATTTAACTCTGGAACGCATCAACAAGAACCTTGCAAAGATGCTCAGAGCAAGTGTGGGCACTGCCATGGTGGTGGACAAATCGAGCACAAGTTGTAAAGCACTATCAAGTTAATTTGATGGCAATTCTTTGAGATGTGCCATAATCAAATTTTCTCAACATTGTGTCCAACAACAAATAGATTAATGTTGGATTTGATTTCGATGAGATTGTTGATTAATCATCTCTCACCTGTTCGACATTTCTTCGAGATCTTTCCGCTCAGCGTCCGTCATCTGTTCCCACTCATCACCGCCAGAGGTCGATGTGCGCTGACCAACAGACACGAGGGCTTCCAGTTCCTCGTTCTCAGGGACCGTCGACACAGTTGGACTGGCCAGACGCCACGACGGGCTCCTTGACGGATGACCTCCAGTGCCACCACCACCACCTGGGTTGCCGGAGGGTCCCTCGGCCCCAAAGTCTGGCATTGAACTGCTCCGTGGGGCACTTCGCTCAGCCACCCTCCTCCCCAGATTCAAGTCTCTCTCAACTCCTCTGTTCCTCTTCTCCACTGGACTTCGTTTCGTCGTCGTCGAGACCTCGTGATTGGCGAGAGTCCTGTGATTCGTCGTCGGCTCGACCAGTTCAAAGTTCATCGACATGAGATCGCCGGGTTCGAAGGCGACGTCATCACCGCCGCCGCCGCAGACGACTCGATCTCGGCTGATGCGTTCGTACATCTTCGCCGGTAGGACGCTGAGCCAGCGGGACGCGGCAGCCGACCGCGATGACGAAGGCGGGACCCTCTTGTTGCCCCCCGTCGTCTTGTGGTGACGGTGTTGACGGTGCTGGTTGGCCGGGAGGTGGTCTCCCGACGAGGGGTCGATGGGACTCTTCTGGGGCGGTGGTGGCGGCGGTGGCGGTGGCGGCACGAGGGGCGAGGAGGACGATGACGATGAGGAGTTGTCGTGGGCGATGCTGAGACTGGCCCGGACCGGATGGTGACGTCTGGCCGCGGCGGCTTGTCGGAGCTGCTCGAGGGCAACTGGATCGTGGATGGGCATCGACGACGAGGAGACCTTGACCTTGGACCTGGTGGATGATGACGACGACGACGGCGACGACGACGGCTGATGATGGCCGAATGATGATGATGATGATGATGATGATGCAACGACGATGACGACGACGACGGAGCGAAGGACGCGTGTGACGTAGGCGGAGAGTTTGACGAGGAGATTGCAGAACTGGGATGTGAGACTAGGGGCCGTAGTACAGGTCATTGGGATGATGATGATCGTAGGGCGATCCAGTGCCCCCTCCTCACCCCACTCTCCAGCGGACTGACCACGTTCACCGACCACCTATAGCGAGAAGATACTGTCAACTGCGGCACTGGGTCATGACCTCGACTGTAAGTAAGTAAGTAAGTAAATCGGTTTCAACAAAACTCATCTGGTCATCAAGTTCGTCTTCTTCTTACCAACGTTGCTTCAGACGACCCTCCTGACGTGACGCAGCGCTCGCGAAACAGCTGCAGGCAACGAGATCCTGTCTTTGGCTATATTTATCATTGAACGACCTCCTTGACTTGTAAGTAAAGTGCTTAGCGCTTAAAGCTTCTTAATATTGCGCTATAGAAATAATTCGCAGCTCACGCCAGCCGTTGCGATGTCGGCGTGAGACTTCGCCGGTCAGCACTCACAGACCCGTAGCTCAACTAGACTGCAACTGCCGCATTCCTTCAGGACACACAACCTGGAGAGAAGTGATGCTGCGACCACGCGACTTCATGATGCATGGTCACGTGTTCTCTGGCTATTTATATATAGCGGGGTTTTCCCCGACGGTTGAAACCGACCGAATTGTAGGTAATAGTTAATTTATTATAATTGCTAATTGATCCGAATGTTTAAGCCCTGGTTCTTTCTGAAGTTCATAATAATTATACCGCTTTTAAATCTAAGAGTACTCTTGTGATAGTCTATTAATTTTACAGTCGTTTATCTTCGATACCACATCAGGTTTTTAACGAAAACTAGGCCTATCACGTAGTTACATAGTGCATTTTTCACAGTAATAAACAGCATTTTCGACGATCTCACCAGCATCACCGTTGGCTAAATTCTAGCATCAGAGCATACGCCTACTTATGTAGCGTCTTTTCTCATGAGCCTCACAACGGTTACTGTCACAGCGTCGTGTCCTTCCATGCGACGTGTGCTCACTCACTCCACAGCCACGATCAGTCCTCCACTGAGTCAGGAGATTCGGTCCGGCGTATGAATCCGTGCCACAATCACAACTGCAGTAATCCGATACACTTCCGCGACACGTCAATCAATCTCGACTGATGAATATGCATGACGTAACGCTACCCATCCGCTCCTGTAGCTGCCCTGGATGTCCAGCCCCACTGGTCTAACTCTGACCTTCACGACGATCAACTCACGACCTTTGGGTGCTTTAAAAATAAGCCTGTGCGTTTGACTACTAGAGCTGAAACGCCACGCCCCAATCTGAATATGCATGAGCTGTTGAATATGCAGCAGTGTCGACGACTTATTATACAAAGAAGCAAGACGTAAGCATACCACACCACGCTACCTCTTTCTCTCTATCTCCCTCTGTCTGTCTGTCTGTCTGTCTGTCTGTCTGTCTCTCTCTCTCTCTCTCTCTCTCTCTCTCTCTCTCTCTCTCTCTCTCTCTCTCTCTCTCTCTCTCTCTCTCTCTCTCTCTCTCTCTCTCTCTACCGTACGCGCGACACAGACATAAAAGCGAATAGATCGTCATCAGCCGTCAACTTCCGGCCCGACAACAGAGTAAAAAGACGCAACACGACAACAGCCGACGACTAATTAACGTCCATTTCCGGTAAGGGCGGATGCTGCGGCTGCATCGTTGTGGGCTACAGCGCCGTGTTCTTCGAACAGCCGCCTGTTCTCCCTACGCCACGAATTCGCTTCTCAAACGTCGTCGTCAGCGCCGTGTCGTCAGAATCTACAGCCAGGACAGCAGCAGCAGAGGCAGCAGAGGCAGCAGCAGCAGCAGCAGCAGCAGAGGCAGCGGTGGCGGTGGTGGCAGGGCGGCATCACTGCTTAACTATCGACTCACGGCTGCGTTGCCAGGGTAGAGGAGGGAGTAGGAGGCAGGGTGGAGCAGCCGGTGCTGGCACTATGGAGGACTGCTGTGCAGGAGGAGGGGTGGTGGTGGTGGTTGTGTTGGAGGAGAAGAAGGAGGAGGAAGAAGAGGACGATGACGATGACGACGACGACGAGGAGGAGGAGTAGGAGGACGAGGAGGAGGAGGAGGAGGAGGAGGAGGAGGAGAAGAAAGGGGCAGAAGAGGAGGAGGCGGAAGAGGAGGAGTATGATGAGGAATAGGAGAACGAAGAGGAGATGGAGGAGGAGGAGGACGAGGAGGAGAAGAAAGGGGCAGAGGAGGAGGAGGCGGAAGAGGAGGAGTATGATGAGGAATAGGAGGATGAAGAGGATATGGAGGAGGGCGCTTTCACCCTGTAAGCTTCCCGGCTGATGCGCACGAATGATGGCAATTCCGTGGTTGATGCTGTGGTGGTTGTGGCGGTGCGTGTGTCCGTCCGCAGGAAGATGATGATGATGATGATGATGATGATGATGTCCGTAAGCGTAGAGGTCGTACAACGTGTGTGTGTGTGTGTGTGTGTGTGTGTGTGTGTGTGCTGGGTGTGTGCTGGGTGTCTTAGCGCATCGCACGGTCTACTAGTAAGGTGTGGAGGCAGATTGATGCCTTGGAGTTTGCGATTCCGCGTCCGGAAGAAAATCATAAATATTCATTCATTCATTCATTCATTCATTCGTTCGTTCGTTCGTTCGTTCATTCATCCAATCAATCATTCAGTCATTCATTCATGTATCCAGGCACTCATTTATTTATTTATTCATTCATTCATTCAAGAATTTCTATAGCGACTTTTCAAGGGGGACTAATCAGGAGCGCTCCCGAGTCAAGCACGACAAAAAATCAGTCTTGAGATTAATAAACAAATGCCTAGTCGTATGAAGCAGACGTAACTCCCGTGCAAGCCCATTCCAGACCGCTGGTGACTGCGCTCACCATAGAAAATACTCGATTCTGCATAATTATCCTGGTCATCCTTAAGTGTCTCCGTGCTCAAGCTGAAACATCCTGATACCTTGCGAACTTTATAGACTGACATATACCCATGAAAACGGCGGGTTGGAGAACGCTCCCTACTCCTTTAACAGAAGTTGGGTGGGGGTGGGGGGGAGCCAGTTAGCGTTTTTAACATGGACACTGGAAAGGGATCGCTGATTATCGAAAATGTAACAATTTGCAAAACATTTAATATAATCGAGCAGAGCGAAAGTTTGTTCACTCGTTCCAGTTGGGTGGGGTGGGGTGGGGTGGGGTGGGGTGGGGTGGGGTGGTAGAGGCCTCTGATAGAACAGTAGTTTTTCATCCATATCTCTCTCCAGTTCCAATTGCATTGGAAACTGGGTCCCACCCTATTGACTCTCCCGCCGCTAAAAGCACTACAAACTATACCACGTTCAATAGAACGACTCTAAATAATTAATTGAAGAAGATAATTCCGTGTTACGATCGCGAAAACCATCCGCAGTGTTTCCCCGGATTTCTTTTCGCACGGTCATTCTTTGGCATCGCATTGCGTCAGTCCAGCTGGCGGATGTCCTGCTGTGCGTTCGTCCGTGAGACACGTGACCTGTCGACTTTTCCAGCGTCCGAAGCCAGTCGCTCCAGTTCAAAATCGAATTTGGTCCGTTGCGACAGAAAAAGAAGTGATAGAAGGAAGAGAAAAATCGCATTTTTCCATGGAAATGGTGAATCTTTTCCATGAAAGTGGTGAATATTTTCCACGGAAATGGTGAATCTATACGTGGAAAAGTATTCTCCTGTGGAAGAGAAAAGAGTTTAACACCTTAAAGACGAACTGAATTCTACTCTAAATATCTTATTCATTCACTGACCAGTTTTGAAAAGCAGAATTGCGTCGTCAAATTATTACAAGAAAATTTTATTCTAGAAACGACGGTAAACGCATTACCGTTGGTATTATGTACAATGTCAAAGGTCGTATACGTTTTACCGCCGGATCATTGATGCTCTGATCTACTCATGAGTAGAGAGACAACCACAGTCCGCAGAGGAGTAGCAGGAGCAGGAGGAGGAGGAGGAGGAGGAGGAGGAGGAGGAGGAGGAGGAAGGATCGTTGGCGTCTTTTTTCTGCATTAAGGACGCTACGGACTTTCATTACTGTCGAATTTACAGCCTCCACGAGACGGAGGACGAGATTCTGGAAATAGAATTGACTAAAAAGCTCTGACTAAGAGGAAGAGGAGGAGGACGAGGATGATGAGGAGGAAGAGGAGGAGGAGGACAAGTAAGAGGAGGAAGAGGAGGAGAAGGAGGAGGGAGAGGAAAAGGAGGAGTAGGACGTTGTACCCAGATATCCAATTTTCTCCAACTGTTCGTGATCTGGGTTTTACTCTGGATCCAATCCTTTCTTTTACTGACCATGTTAACCGAATCTCTCGGACTTGCTTCTATCACTTGCGACAATTGCGTACTATCCGCCACTCACTCTCCCTTCAAGCAGTCAAGGCGCTTGTCCATGCTTTGATTTGCTCTAGAGTCGACTTGGGAAACTCTGCCTATGCTGGTCTCTCCTCTCTTAACCTCTCTAAACTTCAGCCTATTCTTAACGCTGCTGCCCGCCTAATTGCTGGTCTTCCCAAATTCTCTCACATATCCGATTTTATTCGGGACACCCTTCATTGGCTTCCTGTACCTCAGCGCATTGAGTTCAAGATTCTGACTCTAATGCGCAACTCTCTTCTCGGGGTAGCCCGCTCTTATCTTCGGGCATTGTGCAACTTGGTCTCCACTCTTCCTGGCCACTCTGCCCTTCGCTCGGCTGCTAATGGCCTTCTAGTTGTTCCGCGCATGCGTGGAGCTACGGCCCAGTCCAGAAGCTTCGCATATGTTGGCCCTACTTGTTGGAACCGCCTTCCTCACAAGCTACGTTCTGAGCTTCTTGGTCGTTCTCTTCCTCTGTTTCGTAAACGCCAGAAGACTATACTATTTGTTAGTGGGAGCACTAGCTTGGGTCGGGAGCGCCACTGAATCTGTGAGCGGCGCTATATAAATGTTCAATTACAATTACAATTACAATTACGAGTAGGAGGAGGAAGAGGAGAAGGAGTAAGAGGAGAAAGAGGAGGAGGAGGAGGAGGAGAAGTAGAAGAATAAGAGGATGAGGATTAATAAGATGATCAGTAAGAACGGGATCAGGAGGAGAGAAATCCCTCTAGCTAAACCTGAGACGCTACTGGCAATGTGAAGTGTTCACAACTTCATTTTCTTTGTCTCGGCATATATGATGTCATTATATGATGAAGGCGGGTTGCCAATCCCCCCAATCGCGTCGTTGTTCTGTGTGTTAACTCGTTTTGGGAGCAGCGATGAGCGGCGATAAACGGGAGGGATGGGGTGGATATGAAGATGGACGCGTGGCAGGTACCACCACCACCACCACCACCACCACCACCACCACCACCACCACCACCACCACATGTTATATCATAACAACAATTATCATAACAACAATTATCATAACAACTGTGATCGTTGTCATCATACTTTATATCAACGACGACTACTGAATCGTAGAGACCTCATCATCACATAATGCAGCAGCTTCCTCGTTGACGTATCTGCCGACGAGAGACAGACAGACAGGCAGACTGACAGATGCACAGACACACAGACATACAGACAAACAGGCAGACACACAGACAGACACACAGACAGACTGATAGGCAGACACACAGACAGACAGGCAAACAGACAGACCAACCAAGACACTTATTACCTCATCTCCTCAGTCCAAGAGATCTCTCTATCTCTGTCTGTCCGTCTGTCTGTCTGTCCGTCTGTCTACTTCGAACGCCTTCTCTTGGCGTGTCAATAGATTCCTTCTAAAAATAGCACCTCCGTCCCTCCCTCCCTCCCTCCCTCCGTCCTCCCTACGTCCCTCCCTCCATCCCTCAATCCGTCCATCCCCTTCACAGCCTCTGTACCCGCGCAGTGACCACCGCGCATGCAGAGCATAGCACACGACGACGACGACGACGACAACATCCACGCCAGCGTCACCATACAACCAGCTGCCGCAGCCACACCGTTCCCTCCATCATCAACCTTCCGTCTTGCTTTGGCTGCTGCAACCGCACCACCATCACCACCATCACCACTGCCACCACCACCACCGTGGCATCACCAGCTGCTGCTGCAGCAGTTGGCATACATCCTGTCGGCTTCAGCAGCTGCTAGCCTTCACAGCTTCCTCCTTCCTTCCTTCCTTCCTGACTTACTCTCTTGTATGGTGCTCCTCCTCCTCCTTCTCCTCCTCCTTCTCCTACACCTTCTCCCCTCCTCCTCCTCCTCCTCCTCATCTCCTCCTCCTCCTCCTTCTTCTCCTCCTTCTCCTCCTCCTCATATCCTCCTCCTTCTCCTCCTCCTCCTCCTCCTCCTTCTCCTCCTCCTTCTCCTCTTCCTCCTCCTGTTCCTCCTCCTCCTCATCTTCTTCCTCCTCCTCCCCTCCTCCTCCTTCTCCTCCTCCTCCTTCTCCTCTTCCTCCTCCTTCTCCTCCTCCTCCTCTCCTCCTCTCCTCCTCCTCTCCTCCTCCTCCCCCTCTTCCTCCACCTCCTCCTTCTTCTCCTCCTCCACCTCCTTTTCCTCGTTTTCCTCGTCCTCGTCCTCGTCGTCCTCCTCCTCCTCCTCCTCTAGACTTTGTCGTTCAATAACATTTTTACAACCAGGGATTGAACGTCTAGAACAGCAGCAGCAGCTAGGCTATAACTATCGTGTCGCATAGACAGAGACGTCGCTAAAACCCAGACAGTTAGATGTATATTATACACACACGCACACGCACACACACACACACACACACACACACACACACACACACACACACACACACACACACACACACACACACACACACACACACACACACACACACACACACACACACACACACACACACACACACACACACACACGCACACACACATTATGATGCAAACATAAACATCTCAATTCCTATAGCACTATTTAAATATGTCGCATTTATATTTATTATATTATACCTGGGCGTAGATGCAGACAATTTGTTGTAGCCATTGGCAATCGTCCAAGTAACTAGGGCAGAAGCCTCTTTATGCCAGAACAAATTCTGGGTATGGCTAAAATTCTGGCAGGGCAATGATCAGAGCAAAGGCTTTTTAATCCAGGGTATTCGCCATGACATGCACTGGCGTAGCGCCGCCACTGTATATGCATCCTAGCATTAAATATATTATACGCATACAAAGCAACAACATAGATGTATACCAACGTTTAGTAATAATATTATGTATACACAGTGCCCATATATAATACATCCACATACAACATAACAGATATATCTGTTAGCCTACATACAGTTTCATAATTATGTAAAATAAACCATTCAATATATATATATTTACATACAATATCATACATAGTGGAGCGCGGTGGTGTAGTGGTGGCGTCGTTGCCTTGAAGCCGGAAGGTTCGAGGTTCGAATGCACCTCAAGTCGCCGCGTAGGGACCTTGGCCAAGTCCTTCACTCGCAATTGCTCAGCGCTTCGGCGTGAAACTCCGATGCAGTGTCCGCGCTGTAGTCGGGAGCGCCTCTGAGTAGCGGTTGAGGTCTGGAAGGGGCGCTATAACAAGTGCGCATACAAACAAATGCATATATACTTAAATACAATACATAGAAAAGCATAAAATATAATATAGGTAATGACACAGTGCACCATATGAGATATATGATTATGATGATCTTTTTGTAGTTGAGTCATAACGTGACCGTAGTTACATGTATGGACATGAAAATGTGCGAGAGGCGGATGTGAGGTAACGGTGTTCACTGAAGAATATTTACATGAAGAGATCTGACAGGAGGCATACGAAGACGTCTCTCTCTGTCTGTCTGTGTGTATGTATGTCTATGTGTCTCCCTGTTTATCTGTCTCTCTCTGCATCCCTCTGTATCTCCCACTCTGGCTCCCTCCCTCCCTCTATCTCTCTGAATCTTTCTGTCTCTGTATATATCTCTCCTTGTCTGTCTGTCTGTCTTTCGGTGTCCCTTTACGTGTGTCTCTGTCTCCCTCTCTCTGTCTCTCTATCTCTTTCTCCTGTCTCAAACTGTCTTTCGAATGCAAAACAAACGACAGAGATTTACGTCCATAGGGGTGGGGTGGGGTGGGGTGTGGGTACGAGCGCCATAAACTGACCCCCGCCGCAGTCGTCCATTAAGTCTCTGAGATTGTGTTGGCCAACATGATGTGGTCAGTGTATACATGTACGACATTGTACGTCCGGAAGAGAAGAAGAAGAAGAAGAGTGTATACGACGTCCTACAACTGACCTACTATAGACAACGTACATGTATCTCTTTTATATAAATGTATATATATATATATATATATCCTGTCTGTGAAGAATATAATATATATATACATATATATATGTTCATATATAAAATGTATATTGTATATTATATATATATGCATAGATAATATCTATATATATATATAAAATATATATATATATATATTATACACGTTGCATTTATAGTGACTTTAGGGCAGTTCAAGATCAATTTGCGGTAATGTTGTCTGTAATATATTAAGTAGAATCTTGTAGACTAGATATATTTGCAACACGAATAAGGTAAAAGCTCTGCAGCAGCATACAACGCTTTTATTATTTATCAAAAACATCGAAAATAGGTAGAAAAATATTCTGCATATCAATCAAAATATATTAATATAAAATATATTAATAATATAGTCTGACAAACAACAGCTTACAATGCTGCGTG
This sequence comes from Lumbricus terrestris, assembly GCA_949752735.1. Classification (NCBI taxonomy): domain Eukaryota; kingdom Metazoa; phylum Annelida; class Clitellata; order Crassiclitellata; family Lumbricidae; genus Lumbricus; species Lumbricus terrestris. The sequence continues at coordinate 1,989,886 of OX457045.1, forward strand.
TTTTATGCTAAAAAGAGTTATAAAAAACTGTTTGTAACGTAACTAAACATCGCGTCCACGAAATGCTATCCGGGACTAAACCACTGTTCTAATACATTGCAAACTATTTTGCTGTAAAAACAATTCATAACATAGTGACACAGTCAAAACCTGCACGGTTTGGTATTGCCATATTTTTGCGTTGTCCAGATCTTGTAGTTTGACTACAATAAGTAGACTCTATTATTACAATTGCTGTCAAACAACTATTGCTTCAGTATTGTTACAATTGTAATCAAACAAGTAGCCTATTGCTTAAGTATTGTTACAATTGTAGTCAAACAACTATTGCCAAATAGTACTGTTACAATTGTAGTCAAACAAGTATCATTTCAGTATTGTTACAATTGTAATCAAACAAGTATCATTTCAGTATTGTTACAATTGAAGTCAAACATGTATCATTTCAGTATTGTTACAATTGTAATCAAACAAGTATCATTTCAGTATTGTTACAATTGTAATCAAACAAGTATCATTTCAGTATCGTTACAATTGTAGTCAAACAAGTATCATTTCAGTATTGTTACAAAATTGTAGTCAAACAAGTATCATTTCAGTATTGTTACAATTGTAGTCAAACAAGTATCATTTCAGTATTGTTACAATTGTAGTCAAACAAGTATCATTTCAGTATTGTTACAATTGTAGTCAAACAAGTATCATTTCAGTATTGTTACAATTGTATTCAAACAAGTATCATTTCAGTATCGTTACAATTGTAGTCAAACAAGTATCATTTC
>OX457045.1:1995667-2100667 GCA_949752735.1 Lumbricus terrestris
AACATAGAAGCTGGCATAGAGAAAAACGCCAATCGTCTCCACAAACAGAATGCCGAGAACGGCGCTGATCAGCATCGACTCGATGCAATAAGCCATCTGCAGCAAGGTAAAATGTATCGAGTAGATGACTACGTAGGTCGTGAAGAAGATGCAGAGCGCCACAACGAGCACCCACGTGAAGTAGATGGTCCATTGGGGGAAGCGGGGCAGCTTGACAGCGTCCGTGTCACTTCCCATGGCCGATCCAAACGTACTGTCCGACTTCTGTAGCGTGTCCGAGGCGGAGTAGGCAGTCTGGAAGGAGCGGTGGCTGGGCGACGGGGAGACTCCGGCGGAGAAGGAATCGAACGTTACAACGCTCGACCTGATGCCGGTGACGTTCGACTTGATGGTGATGATGTCTGATCTGCATGTGGATACGCTGCTCTGAGGGTCGTCGTCGATACCGTATTCCTCGTCGTAGGCGACGTCCTTGGCGGCAACGAAGTACCACTCGTTGAGGTAAGCGGTACCGGAATGATGCATTCGCTGGGACTTACGGAAGAGAGCCGGGAGCAATATTCCGAATGGGAGCATTATCAACGCACCAAGGAAACCTAACGTATATAAACGCATTGGCATCAGGTTGAAAAGGATCATCTATAAAATGTGAATACATTAGCATCAGGGTGAAAAGAATACAATTGAATAGAATAGAATAATATTTATTTATTATTTATTTATTTACATACATACATTGTTCGCTCTACATTTCTGTCTGTCAGTCTCTCCTCTGCTTTGTCGCTTCTCAAAACCTGCTTATTCTCGCGGGGACTTGCGCACTGGGAGCACCTCTGAACGGTTCACCCTACTAGAGGCGCTTTATAAATGTTTAAATACAATGCAATACAATACAAATACAATAGAATACAAATACATACATACATACATACGTACGTACGTACGTACGTACGTACGTACGTACGTACGTACGTACATACATACATACATACATACATACATACATATATCATACTCATATGGTGCTATTTACTTCTGCCTGCCATGGTCTATAATAATAGAATTATAATTCTAGTAAATCAACGAACCGCTGAGAATGACGGAAGACTGCGTTTCGAAAGGATCATACGCTTCCTCATCCGTGTAACTCGTTTTGAATCTGAGGACAACCGTTGCCCAAATCCAACCGGTTGCCATCATCAGACAACAGGTCAAGCGTTGCGATCGCGTGAAGTTGCTCAGCGCTGGACGAAACAACAGCGACAACCAGAGATGGCGATCACGAAAACCTCTGGCAACAGGCAACAACAATGACAACAACAATGACAACAGAAATGCAATGAAAGCAAGATAAGCGAAATAAGGTTGTCGAAATCACGTCATCTTAAAGTTCTCCAAATTCCACCAACCCAAAATAATTACACAATCGAAACTAATGACCTCCATTATAACAATAATAAGATAGAAGTTTACAGGATAGGTTAGAAAAAATACGATAGAATATAGGACCGAGAGAATAGGTTAGATCACATTGCGACAGAATGCAATAGGATAGGTAGAATAGGCTGTAATAGCCTACAATCAGATGGAACAGACAATAGGACAGATAGCATGAGTCAGAGCACAATAGGATGGAATACAATAGGATAGATAGAAAAGGTTAGAACACAACATGAAGCAATACAATGGAATAGAAGGATCAATAGAATAAGTTGGAGCACATTACTAAAAGCAACAAAATACAATAAGAGAGATAGAATATGCAAGAACACAATACAATAGAACAGAACAGCACAGATAGACAGATAGAATAGTATAGAACACAATAATCATAAGAATAGAATAGGTGATGTTGAGACAAGGTACCTATCGGTGCTCATATTGACCATGCAGCTGAATGTCTCCAGCTGTTCATTGGACATGACGTGGAATCTCTCGTGTAGACTCGAACCACCGTAGTCCGTCGCCAGCCACTTGTTGCACAGGAAGTGGTACCTGATGTGTGACTGGGCATCGTGGGCAATCACACGACACACGTACCTGTCACATAGCAACAGATATAAGTACATTGAAATGCTGCCGCATAGCAGCTTCTCAAGTTCTCAAAGCGAATTGCCATCATGTATTGAACTGCACCGTAAAAGTGAACTCGAAATTTCTACAGCGCTCACAAAAGCTAAGCCGTGGGCAGCAGTTTATTCACAGGCGCTCAATCAAAACAACTGTATTAAATTTGGCCATTAATCTTTTGTTATTAACTAGTGCTCAAAGCAAATCTTTCCGCTGTCTCAAAACTACTCTCTTTTCTGCGTGTCTTTTGCACTGGGAGCACCTCTGAATGGTGTACACTGTGAGAGATGCTTTATAAACTTATAGATTCAATTTTGAAAGGATGCTATAGCAAATGCAAGGAATAAATTAAATAAACAATATAACACAACCCTGACTACTGAAACACTATCACAGTTCGAAGAGGATAACACACAACAATGCTCACTATAAATAGGCAGCTATTAGAGACACAATTATAATTCGATGGTATAATTATTTGTTGGTCTATACTGACCACTGCGGTCTGTCACCGTCGCTGTAATGCCAGAGTCGAATGTCGGTGATTTTACCGATAGAGACGACAGTTCGGATGATGAAGACGTTCATCTGACCTCGCTGTAGCACCTCAAACTCACAGCAGCGTAGGTGATGTGCACCACTAGTACCGATCTCTCCTGGGAAACGCAAACACAACGACATCAATAATAATATCAACGACAATTTATACGGCGCAGTAACCTAGTCATACCGCTATGAGGGCGCATCACATATAGCCAACTGCATATGCCCATATGGATTATGGAGTCCATATTACAGTGCCATATGGTACACGTGTATCTAGAGCACATACGAACCCCATTGAAATGCTAACGCATAGTAGCATCTCAAGTTCTCAAAGCGAATTGCCGTCATGTATTGAATTGCACTGTAATCGTAAACTCGCAATCGTAATTGTAAACTCGGAATTTCTATAGCGCTCACAAAAGTCAAGCCACGGGAAAAAGCTTATTCACAGGCGCTCAATAAAACCAACTGTATTAAGTTTGGCCATTAATCAAGCGCTTCTCTCTGCATTCATTGTACTGTAAATTGTCTCCACAAATCTATAAAGTGACCCTAACAGTGTAAACCTATCAGAGGCGCTCCCAGTGCAAAAGACCGAGAGAAAAGAGATCAGTTTTGAGACATACGTACATACAGACCGACTGACTGACAGATATACAAACAGACAGACAGGCAGACAGACAGATAGACAGATAGAAAGACAGGCAGACCTATTAGGCTGAGGTAGATTTCGGATGTCGTTCCTGCCTTCAGTTGAGTGCCAGTGTAGACGGTGACCAGATAGACATAGCGACCGTTGGTTGGATTATCTTCCAGGTCGATCGGAAGAGCCTACACCACCACCAGCAGCAGCAGCAAGAAGACATCAACAGCATCACAACACACAAAATCACACACCCACACACACATATACTTACACACATACCTACACACACTCTTACACCCATACCTACACACAGGGTTTAAAGTGGGTGGGAACGCGTGGGAACGGCGTTCCCACTGCTCTCGAAATTCTCGACTTGCGTTCCCACTGCTCATCATGATGGAAGGCCAAAGCACATGCATTTCAATACAATTCTTCATCAGCGTTCCCACTGCTCACTTTCAGCGTTCCCACTGCTCACCCAAACCACTTTAACCACTGCCTACACACACACTTACAAACACACTTACAAACACACAAACACACTTATACACACTTATGCACACACACTTATGCACACACACTTATGCACACACACTTATGCACACACCCACAAACACACACACACGCAAACACAAACAGTGTCACTTAGTGCTTACTAATAAAATTATGTCATTTGCTTGCTCATTCAAATTAAAAATTGATTGTCTAAACAAGTCTTTTAATTTTAATGCAATATGTTACAAAATCCAACAATTTTTAATTTTCTCGTTTTTTCCGCTTTTCTGAGCAAAGATACCCCTAACGTTTTATTCCACTCGTTTTTCAGCATCTACGGATTGAAGTGGTACTCACCATGAGAGCATCCGTGCGGTCGACAAGCATTGCCCACAAGAGCAGCATGAGTAGGAAGAGAATCCACAAGACCCCCATGATTATCGGCCCCGTGAAATTCCAGGGAATGAACTCGTCGTGGCCCACGGACCGCTCCAGCTCTGGATCTTGTTTCGTGACGGAAAGACCGCCACTGAACGTCGACAGGTGGTTACAGCAGCAGACTATGGTCGAGAAGATCGTACTTTCCGGATCTGCCTAAATCAACAGATCATTTTATTATTATTATTTATTTATTTATAATAATAGTTATTATTATTTTCATAATGATTCATTTAAAATAATAATAATAATTATTATAATTATTGCTATTTAGGCCTATTTATAATAATGATAATAATTTTTATTATTATTTTTGTGATGATTTATTTAAAAAAATATTATTTATTATTGTTAATATCATTATTATCATCATTATTATCGTCATCAACATGTCATAATCATCATCATCATCATCGTAATCATCATCATCGTCATCGTCGTAATCATCATCATCGTCGTCGTCATCGTCATCATCATCATCATCATCATCATCATCATCATCATCATCATCATCATCATCATCATCATCATCATCATCATCATCATCATCATCATCATCATCATCATCATCATCATCATCATCATCATCATCATCATCATCATCATCATCATCATCATCATCATCATCATCATCATCATCATCATCATCATCATCATCATCATTATCAAAATCGTCATCATCATCATTATCGTCGTCTTCATCATCATTATCGTCGTCGTCATCATCACCAACATCATCATCATATTCATTATTACTGGGGTGAATTTATTAAGCACCTCTATCTTTATTTGTTCTGGCTAAGCGCCTGCGTATCATTTGGTTCCTCGACTTGGTGTTCTCTTGAAGTTGAAGAAATCTCGAGATTGTAATTACACGATCATGCTGTGTACTACTGTGTAGACCCATTTATTTAACAGATCTGCTTCAAACAATGGTGGTCCGGGTAGTATTGCAAAACCTTCAGTAAGAAGCGCAGTCTTTACTAAACCAACCGCTACCTGCTATCGACACTTTACAGCACGTGGATAAGCTGGAAAAGAACTTACAAAGCATCCCTCGTAACTCCACCGTTTCTCTGTCTCCACCTTCCTGTACAGACAGAATTTGTTGACGACCATGAGAGAAACGATGACGCTGTAGTTGGCCGTGTTGTTGAAATGCACGATCAGACAATTATCGCCACTGAATTCCGTAGTGTATGAAGAGTTGATGGCCATTGCCTGGCTGGGAGACTGCGAGGGCAAACTGTAAAAAGAACAACTCATTGGCAAGACACACGGAAAGATAAGTAGGTCTAAGCAACACCTTTTCTACAGGTGAACTAAAGTAGGGTAAAGCTCGCATCTGTTCTTGTCTCGTATCTTGCCAAGTTAGGTAATTACGACATTCATGTGGCTCTTGCAGTTGAGAGTTACCTCCAGGGATGTCGGTACAAGTACCAAACGTCGCATCTTGTCTTTTTCATATCTAGTCTTCTTTCACGTCAGGCCATTACGTCCAGTTTTGCCCTGTTTGATACCTCTTCAAATGTGAAATCTTGCCAAATCTTGTCTTGCTATGCATTGAATTATATAGTTTGGAAACTTACAGAGGCACAACATATGATCAAAACCTTTGTTCGGAAAAGTTAAATTAAAGATATATAAAATAATTGTATTGTTAACACGATTCGGTGGAATGCTTGACCAGAATTCAAACATTTTAAATCTCAAATACATAAAAATCACAAAAACCGATTGATGCTTTCAAGGCTGTCTACATATTACCTGACAAAAATTAATGTTAGTCTGCATGAGGTAGAATTCAGAATCACAGTTTGAAAGGCTCAAGTCTAAAAGAACAACTTGCCAATATATAATAGGACTGCTTCTCTGTGTTCAGATATTTGAATAGAGCCTGCAATTTTTGTAAGAAAAGATTGGGCATGAAACTTGAGTGAAATTTCTCTTTCCTACATAGTAACTAACTTCATTCACTTCAAACTACATGTAATGCAAGAGTTTTGTCTGTTTAACTGAAGGAATATCTAAGAAGATAATTAATTAATCGTCACAGGCCATATCCCATGCAAGGCATCCACAAGCTAGTGTCTCAATAGTACATGGTATCCGATTGTGGAGCTCGGTCTGTAGGGTTAACGCAGAGAGTAGTCTACGGTTTGACGACTCTACTGAAGCGACGATCACCGTGTGGGGTGGGGGAGACCTTGAGCAAGTCCTTAACTAAAAACCCTTTGGCGGCGCCTCAGTGTCCGATGGCATGATAGTCTGTTCACTTCTGAACTAGGGAAGGAGGGCAATCTCAAATACAGTAGCTGCAAATTGTATCATAAAACATCCATACCCACGAAATCCGCTAGTTCTCATTGACTACAATCATTTCCTTCTGTAGTATTGGCCAGTTCCTTGATATGGATGTAGTTTTCGGGATCACTAAAGCTCATGCTCATCAAAAATTGGGAAAATACAAATAACTGACCAAATTGAGTCTTCTCTAAATTTAATACCGCTTCCATTTTCACTTTTATTTTGTTCCAATAATAATTTTCCATTGGGTTAAGTTTCGCCGCTGTACCTGTATGTATAGTTCTTGTAAAGGATGAGCGTTTGTCTCGCGCTAATGAAGATAACTTACTCACTTACTTAGAAACCCGAGTGAGTTTTATCCAGGGTGAGAATTGCCGGGGGGTTGGGGGTTTCAACCCCTCAGTCAGTCTTTCTTGGAGCCCCATAGTAAAGTCTGTTTTTCACACCCCAATTCCAAGTGGGTAATGGTCCAACAGTTATTTTCCCACAATTCTCACACTGGTTTTATCACCATTCATAAACGTACTCCCCCCTCAAATTGTCCCCAAATTTCATAGAGTTATGATCATATAGATTATCACACATCAGTCAAGTTACCTAAAATTGTAAATCCACACCGGATTGGCAAGTGGATCTGTACTTTCAGCCAAGGCTTGCGTAGCCTGTTTGGAATTTCCCTTGAAGAGGTGGAAGGTGACTGTTCCATTCAGGTCTCTGCCTGGTCGCTTGCTATCGTCCTTCACTAGTTCTACGTACATGTAGAGATAGACCGTGCTATACGACGGCTCCTGCAGAATTGGGTACACGAAAGTCTCGTTTGACGATATCGTGGCATTGACGTAGTCCTTTGGGTCCCAAGCAATCTTGCTCGGTAGCGTGAGGAAGGCTTGGCGTTTCAATAGCGGTGGTACTACATGCGGTGTTCCGTTTTTCCGTAAAGTAATCTTCATGACACCGGATTCGAAAGGCTCCGGTGAAATCCAGAACGGATCCAGAGACCAGAATGTAGTCAGCTGTAATCATAGAAAGGATCTGATGTAAAGTAACGTATGCCTGTATCATCCATACATGCAACCTTTTAAAATATCTTGCAAGGGCGTAGACTCGTAGAGTGTGGCTAAAAAGGTATATATTTCGTTTATTCAAAAAATTAAGTTGACATACCGCAGCCCGAAAGAACTGGAAGGACACTATCAAAGATGACTTGAGATGCCTGGAGATGTGATGGGAGGAGATTGAAGAACTGTTCTTGGATAGAGAGGAGTGGAGGAAATGCGTTGCCCGATGTACAGACATGCACGGGGAGGACTAACTAGCTAACCTCAACTTATCATATGAGGAAGGAAACGACCAAGTTGACTAAACCACCTGTAATTTGAATAAGCTCTATACATTGTTACACAATACATCACACAACAATTCAATACAATACAATATAATTCAATAGGCCTACAACACAACACAGTACAGCTCAGTACAATACATAACAATACAAATAACTACAATTCAATATAGTGCAACACAATTCAATATAACACTAAAAATCAATACAATACATTAATGCAAGTCAATAAAATACAATACAATACATTAATGCAGGTCAATAAAATACAATACAATACAATAATGCAAGTGAATAAAATACAATACAATACATTAATGCAAGTCAATAAAATACAATACAATACATTAATGCAAGTGAATACAATACAATACAATTCAACAGTGGCGTAGCCAGGAATTTTTCATGGGGGGGGTTTTATGACCGGAAACCCTGTTTTTTGCTATTTTTTCTTACTTAAATGGAAAAATAACCTTAAAAAATCTTTTTTTTTGGAGCCAATGGGGGGGTTTTAACCCCCGAAACCCCCCCTGCCTACGCCACTGCAATTCAACTCAACACAATCTACTACAAATCAACACAATAAAAAATTCACTCAATTTAAGACAATAGAAACAAAAAAGTAGGTTTATTGAACGAGCCCTATATAAGTCAATAGAATAAAATACACTACAAAATAATACAATACAATACCTACCTCGACCTCGTAGTCGTCACCGTGGATGAGCGGAGAAGATGAGAATGCCTCCGGTGGTAGGGAAGCGTTAAATACATTTCCACTCATCTCCAGGCTGACCTCGGTCTGTTCATACTCCTTCGGTTCGAGGGTTATGAGGGAAACGGTGAAGGCGTCCGTGTCCAAGGTCAACTGCTCCGAGAGATAGGTGGCGTTGAAGAGCAACTTATTTATAACGGAAGTGAGGTTCAAAACAACGGACGATACATCTACGCTCTGGATAAATCAACATCACAATTATTAATAGGACAGATATAGAGAGACAGAGTGTGAGAGACAGATAGACAGTCGGCAGAGAGACTGAGAGATACAGACAGACACACAGACAAACAGACAGACAGACAGACACAAATCAACATCACAATCATTAATAGGATAGATATAGAGAGACAGAGTGTGAGAGACAGATAGACAGTCAGCAGAGAGACTGAGAGATACAGACAGACACACAGACAAACAGACAGACAGACAGACAGACAGACAGACACAAATCAACATCACAATCATTAATAGGATAGATATAGAGAGACAGAGTGTGAGAGACAGATAGACAGTCAGCAGAGAGACTGAGAGATACAGACAGACACACAGACAAACAGACAGACACAAATCAACATCACAATCATTAATAGGATAGATATAGAGAGACAGAGTGTGAGAGACAGATAGACAGTCAGCAGAGAGACTGAGAGATACAGACAGACACACAGACAAACAGACAGACAGACACAAATCAACATCACAATCATTAATAGGATAGATATAGAGAGACAGAGTGTGAGAAACAAATAGACAGACAACACAGAGACTGAGAGATACAGACAGACAGACAGACACACAGACAGACAGATAAATCAACATCACAATCATTAATAGGATAGATATAGAGAGACAGAGTGTGAGAAACAAATAGACAGACAACACAGAGACTGAGAGATACAAACAGACAGACAAACAGACAGACAGACAGACAAATCAACATCACAATCATTAATAGGACTGTACCGAATAGGTGTTTATAACCATTCGGCCAAATACGATTAATTAATTGCACCAACTATTCGGCCTACAACATGCAAAATTTTAAATCTAAGGAAACGTTTCAGTTCAGTAAATCTAACACATAAACTAAAACTAAACAGGTTTACTTAAAATTAAGCACGTTTAACGTTTGCATCCTTCAGTCCACTCGCTAGAGCTGCCGCATATGTCAGAACAGATGTCACATGACCACTATTCATATTCAACCAGACCACTGCTATTCGGCTGAATATCGAATAGCTATTTGATTACAATTGCTAGATTCAGACAGCGGACCCCTCTTGAATAAGCTACTCCCGACCCGATTAAACGAGACCCGCACTTGGTACAGCTCTGTTAAACAGCTTAGGGTACTGTACAGTAGCAGTTCGTAATGGTATAATACAATGCTGACAAACTCACCTGCACGTAGTTCTCTTTGGCATCGCGAAATGCAGCGTACATTAAGTCGGACAGACAGACGAGAAATATTCTGCAAATAACGCGAAACAATTCATCGCAGAAGACATTTCGTAGAAGATGGGTGAGAGTCACGTGAACTGGACTGCGCCAGAACTCTCACTTCCTATTCTACTGCCTTTCTAACCACACCTGATATAATAGTATATATCGTAATCGTCCGACCCCTATATAGTCTGTTCTGAGATAAAACGCAGACTGCTTGGTTTCTAAGTACTAATAATAATAGCTATTAATAATAATAATATGGCATACTAACTAACTAGCCTCTTGAGTGTGCCTCTTGATGATTTCAGAGATTTAGATCTCGGGCTAGCACGGTCCAAACAAGCATTACAAAGTTACCTCAAATCCCCACTACCACTAACTCCGCCACTGGTTGCACTCTGCCAGTGCCAGTCCCAAGCCTGGATAAATGAGGAGGGCGTCGCTAATGGTCTTTGTTACCACACAGTGATGTTAAACTGCAAATGCCGCCCCCACTACCACTACTACTACTTTCACCACGAGAGAAAAGACAGTTGATTTGAGGTGAGAGGACTCAGAGGACGATGAGGAAAGACTATTAGAGAGAAAGGCGGATCAAACGGATGGCGGAAGTCCATTCCAGGGAGAGGGACTTATGCAGGCAAATGATCTAGATTGAGCTATGGGAGGTTCTGAATTCGGGAACAATGGGGTCAAGCCAATCAGAGGATCTAAGAGGATATAGCGAAATGGTGGAGAGGGGCGGGTAGCAGCCGTGATGGGAATCGTTGAATATGAGCTCATACTACCCATGTAAAGAAATGCCTATACATTCATATTTCACATTCACATTTTACATTTACATATCATTTTTTCCATTTTACATGTTACATCTACATGTAACATTGACATGTTACATTTATGCATTACCATTACATTATACATTTACATTTAATGTTTACATATTACACTAACATTTCACATTTACATTTCACGTTTACATTCGCATTTCACATTTTAATTCGCATTTTACATTTACAATTTAATCTGTATTTCAATTTACGATTTTAGATTTACATTTTACACCTGACATTAATGGTTAACACTTACATTTCACATTTACATTTCACATTTATATTCACATTTCACATTTTAATTCGCATTTTACATATACAATTTAATTCGTATTTTAATTCACGATTTTAGATTTACATTTTACATCGTACATTAACGCCTAAAATTTACATTTTACATTTACATTATTACCTGAGTGTGTCTCTTATAACGGTGCTTGCAACTTCGAAGCTGTAATAACCGACGCTCTCATCGATCCGCTCGAATAGTTTTCCAAAGTCAAACTCGGTCAGGAATCGAGACGGTTCCTCTCCACTGGCCGTGCTCGTCAGTTTCTTGAGCGCTGTAACTACCTGCTCGAGAATGACGCAGTAAATTGGTTCTTTGGTTGGCGAAGATGCTGTCTTTATGCCGGAAATATCTCCGAGCAACCTCAAAGCATCCAACCTGAACTGAACATGATAAACACCGACATGAAGCCGAGAGAAATGCTCCCAGCACATATCAAGATATCACCATTGAAGAGAAGATAAATAAGGGTGACCGAAAGGTTTTCTTTAAAAATGTGTAGGTAAATTATGCATGACTCCATAAATCATTATTATCGTCGTCATCATCATCATCGTCATCATATCATAATCATAATTATAATCATCATCATCGTCATCATCATATCATAATCACAATTATAATCATCATAATCATAATCATCATCATCATCACCACCACCACCACCACCACCACCACCCCACCACCACCACCACCACCACCACCCCACCACCACCACCACCCCACCACCACCCCACCACCGCCACCACCACCACCACCACCGCCACCACCATAACAACAATCCTTCAAGAACCGTGCACCTGTAGCAGACTGCTCATATCTTCATTGCTTGTCGCACCGTCAGCCAGTGAATTGACCGATATAAGAATGACGTTGATATGCCTTGCGGCACCAACCAAGTCCAAATGCCACATCATCGACGATACGTTTATCAGCTGGTCATAGAAGAAGGAAAACGGTCTCGTCGGCCTCGGATGAACCTAACAACCAAAACATCCGTCGTCAGAGTCACTGCACCAGTCTACAAAACTTCTCCTACAAATGAGATAAAATTATGTTCGCGAGGATATACCTCATATCTCGAGCAGCTGGGCTCAAAGGGCAGACAAGGCCCTTTTTGATTCAATTGTGCCCAACTCTGAGCTCGTACTGGTCCATTACATGCCCCACACCCAATCAAGTACACTGTATTGAGTGGTGATCAAATACAGAGAACGTTTCTTATTCGAATGCTAAATTCTGATTATTCCCCTGTCTTTGAATATACATGTACATGCTTATATGAATATTTATACTAAGTCTGTAACTCAGAATTAACATCGATACCTACTTACTTTCATAAGCTCAAAAATAAAGTAGAAATAATATTGCTTTAGTAAACATAGTTTGTCTCTGTCTGTCAGTCCATCTAAATAAACGACAAAACAAAAATAATTGTTAAATTTGCACATTTTTACCTGCATAATCTTAAATTCAATAGCTTTCGTCTCATACACAATGGAGCTCAAACATTAAACTTCCACGAAACTTCACATACGGCTTACAAATGCCAGAAGTCTGCATTACTTGGTGAAATGCCTGTTTGTTATACTCTAAACAACATAAATTCCCTAATCACGAAATATTGCACTTTTACTTTCATTGACACAACTTTCAGCAAATGCTAGACTAGAGATCTTACACCTTACTCCTAAGTTTTGTACTTTTACTTTTAGACTCTCACCTCACTTTCATTCGCATAACTTGAAGTAAATACACACTACAGATCTATCAACTGCCCCAGTGCTAAACGTTTAATTAAAGTTCAATCATATTACTTACAGTAAACTTGAGCTCCAAGGCCTGTTGGGTCTGCCAGCGATCGACTGAATATGCTGTTACACAGACTAAGTCCTTGAAGGTTTTTTCTCCGGCTGGTAGAGTGAAGTTGCTCAATCCCGGGTTTGGACCGAGGTAGAGCAATGTTCTGACTGCGAAAATGCACCAACCACGTGAATTTCCATGTACATATCTATGGTTAAAATCTACGGTTCCAATCAATAGTTCCAAATCAATGGTACCAATCAGTGGTTCCAATCAGTGGTTCAAATCTGTGGTTCCAGTATATGGGTCCAGCCAATAGTTTCAATCTGTGGTTCAAATTTATGGCTATAAGCTATGGTTCCAGCCCATGGTTCAAAGTATATGGTTCCAACCCATGGTTCCTGGTGCGTTCTGCCAGGCGCCCGAGTTTCGGCACGTTACAGTAGTTCCTCAAAACTGTACGAGGATAACAAATTAATTGTCAATATGAACATAATTATATATCAAAGGGATCCGAAGAAAAAATCCTGAATAACTAACTAAAAACAATACCAATGTGCCTTCTAACATGCTTTGCTGCAGTATGTCATCTCGAATCACATGAAATTCTGAGTAAACCGCACACATTAAAGAACTTGACACATACCATATCCCCTAGTCTCAACACATGTCTGCAATGGCAAAATTGGCAATTATGTCTAAATATACACTGACAAATATATTCACAAATATGCTCATATATATATTATATATATACATAGTCAATATACTGACAAGTAAAAACATTACAATGAGAAATCAGATGATAATAATCCACTGCATACATGGCAGAAGAAGAAAAGTCGCACTTGTTCAGAACAGAACTGTCGGGTAGATCTATACGTTAAGCGCCTTCGTGAGATTATTGTATTAAATGCGCTATATAAATGTTCATATACATACATGCAAACACCGGACAAAATTTGAACTGTGCTCTCAGATCCAATGTACCAAGGACTATTATTTCATTTAGATTATGCACGTCTTACTAATATTATAATTGTTACTAATGCATTGCATCGACTATCCACGCGAATTTGTGTCTCGAGCATTGAGTAATTGTGAGTGAAAATCTTGGTCAGGGTCCCCAAAACACAGTAAGCAACTCAGGGATAATGATCGAACCACTCACAGTACACGCCCCCCACCCACTGTACCAACGCTGCTACAATACTCCATTCAACATAATATTTTAACTAAGAAGTCAGCGATGATTATTCTTACACATATACGGTGGGTCATTTTGGCCACAGTTGTGTAGAACGAACTTGTATGTGATTGGCCGTTGTGCGTCCGTGAAATTAACGCAAATTATGGAGAAGAGCGTCTCCAGCTCGAATCCCTCGGATGGACGAAAGACACAGAGTCCCTGTCCAGGCGCATCGTTTACCATGAAACTGTACGTCGACTCCCGATACTCGGGTTCCGTGTTGTCAGATCCGAAGCGGATGAACGCCATGTTGGACTGGGGGGCGGCTCTCTTGACGCGAACTTCAGAATCATCGCTCGGCTCCCAAGCAGGACCGCTTGTTGGAAATGCAACAGCCAATAAAGAATCACCTGCAGCTGAAACGAGGTCAGTGACAACAGAAAGAAGTTCCCCGTCTTCTGTTGAAGATCCGCCAGCACCTGAACCATCATCAATAGTAACAGAGCCAGCTACACTGGCTCCAAAGACATGCTTGTCGTCAAACGTTGAAACTTCACTGACATCGAAGGTGTTCCCGACGTCAACAGACGTAAGCACCTCGTCAGGGGCCCGTTCTTGATGCTGAACGGTCGATATATCACCTGGATCACCATCAAACCCATTTGAGCTACCCTCAAACTCAACCCAAGTCGCCGAAATAGGAGTGGCGTATGATGGTCGGTTCTCTCCCACAACAGAATTCTCGCCGGCAAATGACTTCAGGAGTACGACAGTGGAGTCATTCTCATAGCCAAGAGCTGAAACTCTATTGGAACTCAAACTGCGTCCCTCGGTAGCAGTAAAAATTTCAATGTCTCCTGCACCCTTAAAAGAACCCAGAGAGGCAGCCGGAATAACCATTGATGTGGTTTTATCAACACCAGAAGAAAATTCAACAGTACGCGACATCGCCTCAATGAAACCAGAAGCAGCGGGAATGGATACAGAAGTGCGCATGTCTGCAGGAGAAAAAACTTCAGTGTCACCTGAAGTCTCCTCATCTTCAGCAGATACAACAGAAGTGGCACTTGAAGTCGGAATCATAACAGCAAAAACACCGTCTGAACTCTCCTCAGTTTCGGAAGACACAACTGGAGTATATGATGAATTGCCTGTGACTGAGGAAATAGAAACTTCATCGTCAACTGAACTCTCCTGAGTTTTGGAAGATACAACCGGAGTATATGATGAAGTGCCTTTGTCTAACGAAGTATAAAATCCGTTGTCACCTGAACTCTCCTCAGTTTCGGAAGATACAACCGGAGTATATGGCGAAGCGCTTTTGCCTGAGGAAGTAGAAAGTCCATCGTAACCTGCACTCTCCTCGGTTTCTGAAGATACAACCGTAGTATATGATGAAATGCCTTTGTCCGAGAAAGAAAAAACTGCATCGTCACTTGAACTCTTTTCTCCTTCGTGAAACAGAACTGGAATAGAAGTTGAAGTGCCTGTGTCTGAGGAAGAAGAAATGCCATCGGGACCTGAACTCTCCTCAGTTCCTGGAGATAGAACAGGACTATATGTTGAAGTGCCCTTGATTGAGGAGGTAGAAACTTCATAATCACCTGAACTCTCCTCAGTTTCGGAAGATACAACCGGAGTATATAACGAAATGCCTTTGCCTGGAGAAGTAGAAGCTACATTGTAACCTGCACTCAGGCCAATTTCGGAAGATACAAGCGGAATAGATGGTGAAGTGCCTGTGTCTGAGAAAGTATAGACTCCATCATCAACTGAACTCTCCTCAGTTTCGGAAGATAAAACCGTAGTAAATGATGAAGAGCCTTCTGATGAAGTAGAAACACCATCGTAACCTGAACGCTCCTCAGTTACGGATGATACAACCGGAGAATAAAATGAAATGCCTTTGTCTGATGAAATAAAAGCTACATCGTAATCTGCACTCTCTTCAATTTCTGGAGATGCAGCTAGAGTAGATCCGAAACTGCGTTTGTACGAGGTAGAAAAAAAAACATCGCCTCCCGAACTCTCCTCAGTTTCGGGAGACATAACAGGACGACTATAAGATGAAGTGCCTTTGTCTGAGGAAGTAGAAATTCCATCGTCACCTGATCTCTCCACAGTTTTGGAAGATACAACCGGAGTATATGACGAAGCGCCTTTGTCTGAGGAAGTATAAACTCCATCGTCAAATGAACTCTCCTCAGTTTCGGAAGATACAACCGGAGTATATGATGAAGTGACTTTATCTGAGGAGGAAGAAACTTCGTAGTCACCTGAACTC
Source organism: Lumbricus terrestris (assembly GCA_949752735.1). NCBI lineage: Eukaryota > Metazoa > Annelida > Clitellata > Crassiclitellata > Lumbricidae > Lumbricus > Lumbricus terrestris. Next base: position 2,012,134 of record OX457045.1, read on the forward strand.
TCATCAGTTTCGGAAGATACAACCGAAGTATATGATGAAATGCTTTTGTCTGAGGAAGTAGAAGCCATATCGTAACCTGCACTCTCCTCAACTTCGGAAGATACAAGCGGAGTAGATAGTGAAGTGCCTTTGTCGGAGGAAATATAGACTCTATCGTCACCTGAACTCTCCTCAGTTACGGAAGACACAACAGGAGTATATGATGAAACGCCTTTGTCTGTGAAAGTAGAAACTCCATTGTCACCTGAACTCTCCTCAGCTTCGGAAGATACAACCGGAGTATATGATGAAGTGCCTTCGTATGACAAACTAGAAGCTCCGACGTCAAATGAACTCTCCTCAGTTTCGGAAGCTTTAACGGGAGTATATAATGAAAGGCTTTTGTCTGAGGAAGTAGAAGCCATATCGTCACCTGCACTCTCCTCAGTTTCGGAAGATACAACAAGAGTGTATGACGAAGTGCTTGTGTCTGAGGAAGTAGAAACTCCATCGTCAACTGAACTCTCCTCAGTTTCGGAAGATACAACCGAAGTATATGATGAAGTGCCTTTGTCTGAGGAAGTAGAAACTTCATCGTCACCTGAACTCTCCCCAGTTTCGGAAGATACAACCGGAGTAAATGATGAAGTGCTTGTGCCTGAGGAAGTAGAAACTCCATCGTCAACTGAACTCTCCTCGGTATCGGATGATACGATCGCAGTGTATGACGAAGTCTCTTTGTCTGAGGAAGTAGAATCTCCATGGTCGCCTGAACTCTCCTCAATTTCTGAGGATAAAACCGTAGTATATGACGAAGTACCCTTCTTTGAGAAAGTAGAAACTTTGTCGTCACCTGAACTTTCCTCAGTTCCGGACAATACAACCCGAGTATCTGATGAAGTGCCTTTGTCCGAGTAAGTAGAAACTTCTACGACAACTGAAATCTCCTCAGTTTCCAAAGATACAACCGGAGTAAATGATGAAGTGCCTATGACTGAGAAAGTAGAAACTCCATCTTCAACTGAACTCTCCTCAGTTTCAGAAGATAAAACCGGAGTATATGATGAAGTGTCTTTGTCTGAGGAAGTAGAAACTCCATCGTCAACTGAACTCTTCTCAGTTTCCGAAGATGCAACCGGAGTATATGATGAAGCGCCTTCATTTGAGGAAGTGGAAATATCATTGTCACCTGAACTCTCTTCAGTCTCGGAAGAAACATCCGGAGTATATGACGAAGTACCTTTGTCTGAGGGAGTAGAAACTCCATCGTCAACTGAACTCTCCTCGGTTTCAGAAATCACAGCCGGTGTATATGATGAAGCGCCTTCAACTGAGGAAGTCCAAACTTTCTCGTCACCCGAACTCTCCTCAGTTTCGGACGATATAACCGTAGTATACGACGAAGTGGCTTTGTCCGAGGAAGCAGAAACTTCGACGTCAACTGAAATCTCAATTTCAGAAGATACAACCGGAGTAAATGATGAAGTGCTTGTGTCTGAGGAAGTAGAAACTCCATCGTCAACTGAACTCTCCTCGGTATCGGATGATACAATCGCAGTGTATGACGAAGTCTCTTTGTCTGAGGAAGTAGAATCTCCATGGTCGCCTGAACTCTCCTCAATTTCTGAGGATAAAACCGTAGTATATGACGAAGTACCTTTCTTTGAGAAAGTAGAAACTTTGTCGTCACCTGAACTTTCCTCAGTTCCGGACAATACAACCCGAGTATCTGATGAAGTGCCTTTGTCTGATGAAGTAGAAGCTACATCGTGACCTGCACTCTCTTCAATATCAGGAGATGCAGCTAGAGTAGATCCAGAACTGCGCACGTAAGAGGTGGTAAAAATTACATCGTCCCCCGAACTCTCCTCAATTTCGGAAGATATAACAGGACTATATGATGAAGTAACTTTATCTGAGAAGGTAGAAACTTCATAATCACCTGAACTCTCCTCAGTTTTGGAAGATACAACCGGAGTATATGATGAAGTGCCTTGGTCCGAGGTAGTATAAGATCCGACGTCAAATGAACTCTCCTGAGTTTCCAAAGATACAACCGGAGTATCCGACGAAGTGGCTTTGTCTGGGGCAGTAGAAGTTCCGATGTCAACTGAACTCTCCTCAGTTTCCAAAGATACAACCGGAGTAAATGATGAAGTGCCTTTGTCTGAGGAAGTAGAAACTTCATCGTCACCTGAACTCTCCTCAGTCTCGGAAGATAAAACCGGAGTATATGACGAAGTCTCTTTGTCTGAGGAAGTAGAATCTCCATGGTCGCCTGAACTCTCCTCAATTTCTGAGGATAAAACCGTAGTATATGACGAAGTACCTTTATTTGAGAAAGTAGAAACTTTGTCGTCACCTGAACTTTCCTCAGTTACGGACAATACAACCCGAGTATCTGATGAAGTGCCTTTGTCTGATGAAGTAGAAGCTACATCGTGACCTGCACTCTCTTCAATATCAGGAGATGCAGCTAGAGTAGATCCAGAGCTGCGTACGTACGAGGTGGTAAAAATTACATCGTCCCCCGAACTCTCCTCAATTTCGGGAGATATAACAGGACTATATGATGAAGTGACTTTATCTGAGGAGGTAGAAACTTCATTGTCACCTGAACTCTCCTCAGCTTCGGAAGATATAACCGGAGTATATGATGAAGTGCTTTTGTCTGAGAAAGTAGAAAATTCATAATCATCTGAGCTCTCCTCAGTTTCGGAAGAAACAATCGGAGTATATGATGAAACGCCTTTGTCTGTGGAAGTAGAAACTCCATTGTCACCTGAACTCTCTTCAGCTTCGGAAGATGCAACCGGATTATATGATGAAACGCCTTTGTCTGTGGAAGTAGAAACTCCATTGTCACCTGAACTCTCTTCAGCTTCGGAAGATACAACCGGAGTATATGATGAAGTGCCTTGGTCCGAGGTAGTATAAGATCCGACGTCAAATGAATTCTCCTGAGTTTCCAAAGATACAACCGGAGTAAATGATGAAGTGCCTTTGTCTGAGGAAGTAGAAACTTCATCGTCACCTGAACTCTCCTCAGTCTCGGAAGATACAACCGGAGTATACGACGAAGTGCCTTTGTCCGAGTAAGTAGAAACTTCTACGACAACTGAAATCTCCTCAGTTTCCAAAGATACAACCGGAGTAAATGATGAAGTGCCTATGACTGAGAAAGTAGAAACTCCATCTTCAACTGAACTCTCCTCAGTTTCAGAAGATAAAACCGGAGTATATGATGAAGTGTCTTTGTCTGAGGAAGTAGAAACTCCATCGTCAACTGAACTCTCGTCAGTTTCCGAAGATGCAACCGGAGTAAATGAAGCGCCCTCATCTGAAAAAGTAGAAATTTCATGATCACCTGAACTCTCCTCAGTATCGGATGACGAAGTCTCTTTGTCTGAGGAAGTACAAACTCGATCGTCAACCGAACTCTCCTCAGTTTCTGAAGATACGGCCGAAGTATATGATGAGGTGTCTTTGTCTGAGAAAGTAGAAACTCCATCGTCAACTGAACTCTCCTCAGTTTCCGAAGATAAAACCGGAGTATATGATGAAGCGCCTTCATTTGAGGAAGTGGAAATATCATTGTCACCTGAACACTCTTCAGTCTCGGAAGAAACATCCGGAGTATATGACGAAGTACCTTTGTCTGAGGGAGTAGAAACTCCATCGTCAACTGAACTCTCCTCAGTATCGGATGATACAATCGCAGTGTATGACGAAGTCTCTTGGTCTGAGGAAGTAGAATCTCCATGGTCGCCTGAACTCTCCTCAATTTCTGAGGATAAAAACGTAGTATATGACGAAGTACCTTTGTTTGAGAAAGTAGAAACTTTGTCGTCACCTGAACTTTCCTCAGTTACGGACAATACAACCCGAGTATCTGATGAAGTGCCTTTGTCTGATGAAGTAGAAGCTACATCGTGACCTGCACTCTCTTCAATATCAGGAGATGCAGCTAGAGTAGATCCAGAGCTGCGTACGTACGAGGTGGTAAAAATTACATCGTCCCCCGAACTCTCCTCAATTTCGGGAGATATAGCAGGACTATATGATGAAGTGACTTTATCTGAGGAGGTAGAAACTTCATTGTCACCTGAACTCTCCTCAGCTTCGGAAGATACAACCGGAGTATATGATGAAGTGCTTTTGTCTGAGAAAGTAGAAAATTCATAATCATCTGAGCTCTCCTCAGTTTCGGAAGAAACAATCGGAGTATATGATGAAACGCCTTTGTCTGTGGAAGTAGAAACTCCATTGTCACCTGAACTCTCTTCAGCTTCGGAAGATGCAACCGGAGTATATGATGAAACGCCTTTGTCTGTGGAAGTAGAAACTCCATTGTCACCTGAACTCTCTTCAGCTTCGGAAGATACAACCGGAGTATATGATGAAGTGCCTTGGTCCGAGGTAGTATAAGATCCGACGTCAAATGAACTCTCCTGAGTTTCCAAAGATACAACCGGAGTATCCGACGAAGTGGCTTTGTCTGGGGCAGTAGAAGTTCCGACGTCAACTGAACTCTCCTCAGTTTCCAAAGATACAACCGGAGTAAATGATGAAGCGCCTTTGTCTGAGGAAGTAGAAACTTCATCGTCACCTAAACTCTCCTCAGTCTCGGAAGATACAACCGGAGTATACGACGAAGTGCCTTTGTCCGAGTAAGTAGAAACTTCTACGACAACTGAAATCTCCTCAGTTTCCAAAGATACAACCGGAGTAAATGATGAAGTGCCTTCATTTGAGGAAGTGGAAATATCATTGTCACCTGAACTCTCTTCAGTCTCGGAAGAAACATCCGGAGTATATGACGAAGTCTCTTTGTCTAAGGAAGTAGAATCTCCATGGTCGCCTGAACTCTCCTCAATTTCTGAGGATAAAACCGTAGTATATGACGAAGTACCTTTGTTTGAGAAAGTAGAAACTTTGTCGTCACCTGAACTTTCCTCAGTTACGGACAAAACAACCCGAGTATCTGATGAAGTGCCTTTGTCTGATGAAGTAGAAGCTACATCGTGACCTGCACTCTCTTCAATATCAGGAGATGCAGCTAGAGTAGATCCAGAGCTGCGTACGTCCGAGGTGGTAAAAATTACATCGTCCCCCGAACTTTCCTCAATTTCGGGAGATATAACAGGACTATATGATGAAGTGACTTTATCTGAGGAGGTAGAAACTTCATTGTCACCTGAACTCTCCTCAGCTTCGGAAGATACAACCGGAGTATATGATGAAGTGCTTGTGTCTGAGGAAGTAGAAACTCCATCGTCAACTGAACTCTCCTCAGTTTCGGAAGAAACAACCGAAGTATATGATGAAGTGCCTTTGTCTGAGGAAGTAGAAACTTCATCGTCACCTGAACTCTCCCCAGTTTCGGAAGATACAACCGGAGTAAATGATGAAGTGCTTGTGTCTGAGGAAGTAGAAACTCCATCGTCAACTGAACTCTCCTCGGTATCGGATGATACAATCGCAGTGTATGACGAAGTCTCTTTGTCTGAGGAAGTAGAATCTCCATGGTCGCCTGAACTCTCCCCAATTTCTGAGGATAAAACCGTAGTATATGACGAAGTACCTTTCTTTGAGAAAGTAGAAACTTTGTCGTCACCTGAACTTTCTTCAGTTCCGGACAATACAACCCGAGTATCTGATGAAGTGCCTTTGTCTGATGAAGTAGAAGCTACATCGTGACCTGCACTCTCTTCAATATCAGGAGATGCAGCTAGAGTAGATCCAGAACTGCGCACGTAAGAGGTGGTAAAAATTACATCGTCCCCCGAACTCTCCTCAATTTCGGAAGATATAACAGGACTATATGATGAAGTAACTTTATCTGAGAAGGTAGAAACTTCATAATCACCTGAACTCTCCTCAGTTTTGGAAGATACAACCGGAGTATATGATGAAGTGCCTTGGTCCGAGGTAGTATAAGATCCGACGTCAAATGAACTCTCCTGAGTTTCCAAAGATACAACCGGAGTATCCGACGAAGTGGCTTTGTCTGGGGCAGTAGAAGTTCCGACGTCAACTGAACTCTCCTCAGTTTCCAAAGATACAACCGGAGTAAATGATGAAGTGCCTTTGTCTGAGGAAGTAGAAACTTCATCGTCACCTGAACTCTCCTCAGTCTCGGAAGATAAAACCGGAGTATATGATGAAGTGTCTTTGTCTGAGGAAGTAGAAACTCCATCGTCAACTGAACTCTCCTCAGTTTCCGAAGATGCAACCGGAGTATATGATGAAGCGCCTTCATTTGAGGAAGTGGAAATATCATTGTCACCTGAACTCTCTTCAGTCTCGGAAGAAACATCCGGAGTATATGACGAAGTACCTTTGTCTGAGGGAGTAGAAACTCCATCGTCAACTGAACTCTCCTGGGTTTCAGAAATCACAGCCGGTGTATATGATGAAGCGTCTTCAACTGAGGAAGTCCAAACTTTCTCGTCACCCGAACTCTCCTCAGTTTCGGACGATATAACCGTAGTATACGACGAAGTGGCTTTGTCCGAGGAAGCAGAAACTTCGACGTCAACTGAAGTCTCAATTTCAGAAGATACAACCGGAGTATATGACGAAGTGCCTTTGTCTGAGGAAGTGGAAACTTCATCGTCAACTGAACTCTCCTCAGTATCGGATGATACAATCGCAGTGTATGACGAAGTCTCTTTGTCTGAGGAAGTAGAATCTCCTTGGTCACCTGAACTCTCCTCAATTTCTGAGGATAAAACCGTAGTATATGACGAAGTACCTTTGTCTGAGGAAAAAGAAACTTTGTCGTCACCTGAACTTTCCTCAGTTCCGGACAATACAACCCGAGTGTCTGATGAAGTGCCTTTGTCTGGGGAAGTAGAAACTTCGTCGTCAAGTGAAATCTCCTGGGTTTCAGAAGATACAACCGGAGTAAATGATGAAGTGCCTTTGTCTGAGGAAGTAGAAACTCCATCCTCAACTGAACTTTCGTCAGTTCCGGAAGATACAACCGGAGCATTTGACGAAGTGCCTATGTCTGAGGTAGAAGAAACTACATCGTCAACTGAACTCTCCTCAGTATCGGATGATTCAATCGCAGTGTATGACGAAGTCTCTTTGTCTGAGGAAGTAGAATCTCCATGGTCGCCTGAACTCTCCTCAGTTTCTGAGGATAAAACCGTAGTATATGACGAAGTACCTTTGTCTGAGAAAATAGAAACTTTGTCGTCACCTGAACTTTCCTCAGTTCCGGACAATACAACCGGAGTATATGATGAAGTGCGTTTGTCTGAGGAAGTAGAAACTTCGTCGTCAAGTGAAATCTCCTGGGTTTCAGAAAAAACAACCGGAGTATATGATATAGTGTCTTTGTCTGAGGAAGTAGAAGCTCCATCCTCAACTGAACTCTCGTCAGTTTCCGAAGATGCAACCGGAGTAAATGAAGCGCCCTCATCTGAAAAAGTAGAAATTTCATGATCACCTGAACTCTCCTCAGTATCGGATGACGAAGTCTCTTTGTCTGAGGAAGTACAAACTCGATCGTCAACCGAACTCTCCTCAGTTTCTGAAGATACGGCCGAAGTATATGATGAGGTGCCTTTGTCTGAGGACGTAGAAACTTCATAGTCACCTGAACTCTCCTCAGTTACAGAAGATACACCCGGAGTATATGATGAAGTGCTTTTGTCTAAGGAAGTGGAAACCTTATCGTCACCAAAACCCACCTCAGTTTCGGAAGATAGAACCGGAGTATATGGTGAAGGGCCATTGTCTGAGGAAGTAGAAACTTCATCGTCACCTGAACTCTCCTCAGTTTCGGAAGATTCAATCGGAGTATATGATAAAGTGACGTCGCCTGAGGGAGTAGAAACGTCATCGTCACATGAAGTCTCCTCGGCTTCGGAAGATACAACAGTAGTATATAATGGAGTGCCTTTGTCTGAGGAAGTAGAAAGTTCATCGTCACCAGAACTCTCTTCAGTTTCGGAGGATACAACCGTAGCATACGACGAAGTGCCTTTGTCTGATGAAGTAGAAACTTCGACTACAACTGAATTCTCCTCAGTTTCAGAAGATACAGCCGGAGTAAATGACGAAGTTCCTTTGTCTGAAGAAGTAGAAACTCCATCGTCAACTGAACTCTCCGCAGTTTCTGAAGATACGGCCGAAGTATATGATGAGGTGCCTTTGTCTGAGGACGTAGAAACTTCATAGTCACCTGAACTCTCCCCAGTTACAGAAGATACAACCGGAGTATATGATACAGTGTCTTTCTCTGAGGAAGCAAAAACCACATCGTCACCTGAACTCTCTTCTCTTTCGTGAAACAGAACTAGACTATAAGTTGAAGAGCCAGAGTCTGAGGAAGTAGAAACGACATCGTCTCCCGAACTCGCCTCAGTTTCGGAAGATACAACAGGAGTATATGATGATGAAGGGCTTTTGTCTGAGGAAGTGGAAACTTTATAGCCACGAGAACTCTCCTCAGTTTCGGAAGATACAACCGGAGTATATGATGAAATGCCTTTATCTGAGGAAGTAGAAACGTCATCGTCACCTGAAGTCTCCTCGGCTTGGGAAGATACAACAAGAGTATATAATGGAGTGCCTTTGTCTGAGGAAGTAGAAACATCATCGTCACCAGAACTCTCTTCAGTTTCGGAGGATACAACCGTAGCATACGACGAAGTACCTTTGTCTGAGGAAGTAGAAACAACATCGTCTCCCGAACTCGCCTCAGTTTCGGAAGATACAACAGGAGTATATGATGAAGTGCTTTTGTCTGAGGAAGTGGAAACTTTATAGCCACCAGAACCCTCCTCAGTTTCGGAAGATACAACCGGAGTATATGATGAAATGCCTTTGTCTGAGGAAGTAGAAACGTCATCGTCACCTGAAGTCTCCTCGGCTTCGGAAGATAAAACCTGAGTATATAATGGAGTGCCTTTGTCTGAGGAAGTAGAAACATCATCGTCACCAGAACTCTCTTCAGTTTCGGAGGATACAACCGTAGCATACGACGAAGTACTTTTGCCTGAGGAAGTAGAAATTTCATCGTCACCTGAACTATCTTCAGTCTCGGAAGATAAAACCGGAGCAAATGACGAAGTTCCTTTGTCTGAGGAAGTAGAAACTTCGAGTACAACTGAAATCTCCTCAGTTTCAGAAGATACAACCGGAGTAAATGACGAAGTTCCTTTGTCTGAAGAAGTAGAAACTCTATCGTCAACTGAACTCTCCGCAGTTTCTGAAGATACGGCCGAAGTATATGATGAGGTGCCTTTGTCTGAGGACGTAGAAATTTCATAGTCACCTGAACTCTCCCCAGTTACAGAAGATACAACCGGGGTATATGATAAAGTGTCTTTCTCTGAGGAAGCAAAAACCACATCGTCACCTGAACTCTCTTCTCTTTCGTGAAACAGAACTAGACTATAAGTTGAAGAGCCAGAGTCTGAAGAAGTAGAAACAACATCGTCTCCCGAACTCGCCTCAGTTTCGGAAGATACAACAGGAGTATATGATGAAGTGCTTTTGTCTGAGGAAGTGGAAACTTTATAGCCACCAGAACCCTCCTCAGTTTCGGAAAATACAACCGGAGTATATGATGAAATGACTTTGTCTGAGGAAGTAGAAACGCCATCGTCACCTGAAGCCTCCTCAGCTTCAGAAGATACAACCGTAGCATACGACGAAGTACTTTTGCCTGAGGAAGTAGAAATTTCATCGCCACCTGAACTATCTTCAGTCTCGGAAGATAAAACCGGAGCAAATGACGAAGTTCCTTTGTCTGAGGAAGTAGAAACTCCATCGTCAACTGAACTCTCCTCAGTTTCGGAAGATACAGCCGGAGTAAATGATGAAGTGCTTTTGTCTGAGGAAGTAGAAACTTCATCGTCTCCTGAACTGTCCTCAGTTTCTGAAGATAAAACCGGAGCAAATGACGAAGGTCCTTTGTCTGAGGAAGTAGAAACTCCATCGTCAACTGAACTATCCTCAGTTTCGGAAGATACATCCGGAGTATATAATGAAGTGCTTTTGTCGGAGGAAGTAGAAAATTTATAATCATCTGAGCTCACCTCAGTTTCGGAAGATGCAATCGGAGTATATGATGAAACGCCTTTGTCTGAGGAAGTAGATAACTCATCGTCACCTGAACTCTCTTCAGTATCGGAAGATACAGACGGAATATACGATGAAGTGTCTTTGTATGAGGAAGTAGAAACCTCGTCGCCACCGGAACTCTCCTTAGAATCGGAAGATTCAATCGGAGTATATGATAAAGTGCCATCGTCTGAGGAAGTAGAAACTTTGTCGTCAACTGAACTCTCCTCAGTTTCGGAAGATACAACCGGAGTATATGATAAAGTGCTTTTGTCTGAGGAAGTAGAAACTTCATAGTCGCCCGAACTCTCCTCAGTTTCGGAAGATACAACCGGTGTATATGTTGAAGTGCTTTTGAATGAGGAAGTAGAAACCTCATAGTCACCTGAACTCTCCTCAGTTTCGGAGGATACATTCGGAGTATATGATGAAGTGCTTTTGTCAGAGGAAGTAGAAACTTCATAGTCAACTGAACTCTCCTCAGTTTCGGAAGATACAACCGGTGTATATGATGAAGTGCCTTTGTCTGAGAAAGTAGAAACCACATAGTCACCTGAAATCTCCTCAGTTTCGGAGGATATAACCGGAGTATATGTTGAAGTGCTTTTGAATGAGGAAGTAGAAACCTCATAGTCACCTGAACTCTCCTCGGTTTCGGAGGATACATTCGGAGTATATGATGAAGTGCTTTTGTCAGAGGAAGTAGAAACTTTGTCGTCACCTGAACTCTCCTCAGTTTCGGAAGATACAACCGGAGTATATGATGAGCTGCCTTTGTCTGAGGAAGTAGAAACCTCATAGTCACCTGAAATCTCCTCAGTTTCGGAGGATACAACCCGAGTATATGATGAAGTGCTTTTGTCTGAGGAAGTAGAAACCTCATAGTCACCTGAACTCTCCTGAGTTTCGGAGGATACAACCGGAGTATATGATGAAGTGCTTTTGTCAGAGGAAGTAGAAACTCCATCGTCAACTGAACTCTCCTCAGCTTCGGAAGATACAACCGGAGTATATGATGAGCTGCCTTTGTCTGAGGAAGTAGAAACCTCATAGTCACCTGAACTCTCCTCAGTTTCGGAGGATACAAACAGAGTATACAATGAAGTGCCTTTGTCTGAGGAAGTAGAAACTTCGGCGTCACTTGAACTCACATCAGTTTCGGCAGATACAACCGGAGTATATGATGAAGTGCCTTTGTCTGAGGAAGTAGAAACCTCATAGTCACCTGAACTCTTCTCAGTTTCGGAGGATACAACCGGTGCATATGATGAAGTGCCTTTGTCTGAGGAAGTAGAAACCACTAAGTCACCTGAACTTTCCTCAGTTTCGGAGGATACAATCGGAGTATATGATGAAGCGCTTTTGTCTGCGGAAGTAGAAACTTTGTCGTCACCTGAACTTTCCTCAGTTTCGGAGGATACAACCCGAGTATATGATGAAGTGCCTTTGTCTGAGGAAGTAGAAACTTCGGCGTCACCTGAACTCTCATCAGTTTCGGCAGATACAACCTGAGTATATGATGAAGTGCCTTTGTCTGAGGAAGTAGAAACTTCATAGCCACCTGAACTCTCCTCAGTTTCGGAGGATACAACCCGAGTATATGATGAAGTGCCTTTGTCTGAGGAAGTAGAATCTTCATAGTCACCTGAACTCTCCTCAGTTTCGGAGGATACAACCGGAGTATATGATGAGCTGCCTTTGTCTGAGGAAGTAGAAACCTCTAAGTCGCCTGAACTCTCCTCAGTTTCGGAGGATACAATCGGAGTATATGATGAAGTGCTTTTGTCTGCGGAAGTAGAAACTTTGTCGTCACCTGAACTCTCCTTAGTTTCGGAAGATACAACAGGAGTATATGATGAGGGGCCTTTGTCTGAGGAAGTAGAAACCTCATAGTCACCTGAACTCTCCTCAGTTTCGGTGGATACAATCGGAGTATATGATGAAGTGCCTATGTCTGAGGAAGTAGAAACCTCGGCGTCACCTGAACTCTCCTCAGTTTCGGAAGATACAACCGGAGTATACAATGAAGTGCCTTTGTCTGAGGAAGTAGAAACTTCGGCGTCACCTGAACTCTCATCAGTTTCGGCAGATACAACCGGAGTATATGATGAAGTGCCTTTGTCTGAGGAAGTAGAAACCTCATAGTCACCTGAACTCTTCTCAGTTTCGGAGGATACAACCGGTGCATATGATGAAGTGCCTTTGTCTGAGGAAGTAGAAACGTCTAAGTCACCTGAACTTTCCTCAGTTTCGGAGGATACAATCGGAGTATATGATGAAGCGCTTTTGTCTGCGGAAGTAGAAACTTTGTCGTCACCTGAACTCTCCTCAGTTTCGGAAGATACAACCGGAGTATATGATGAAGTGCCTTTGTCTGAGGAAGTAGAAACTTCATAGTCACCTGAACTCTCCTCAGTTTCGGAGGATACAACCCGAGTATATGATGAAGTGCCTTTGTCTGAGGAAGTAGAAACTTCGGCGTCACCTGAAGTCTCATCAGTTTCGGCAGATACAACCTGAGTATATGATGAAGTGCCTTTGTCTGAGAAAGTAGAAACTTCATAGCCACCTGAACTCTCCTCAGTTTCGGAGGATACAACCCGAGTATATGATGAAGTGCCTTTGTCTGAGGAAGTAGAAACTTCATAGTCACCTGAACTCTCCTCAGTTTCGGAGGATACAACCCGAGTATATGATGAAGTGCCTTTGTCTGAGGAAGTAGAATCTTCATAGTCACCTGAACTCTCCTCAGTTTCGGAGGATACAACCGGAGTATATGATGAGCTGCCTTTGTCTGAGGAAGTAGAAACCTCTAAGTCGCCTGAACTCTCCTCAGTTTCGGAGGATACAATCGGAGTATATGATGAAGTGCTTTTGTCTGCGGAAGTAGAAACTTTGTCGTCACCTGAACTCTCCTCAGTTTCGGAAGATACAACCTGAGTATATGATGAGGGGCCTTTGTCTGAGGAAGTAGAAACCTCATAGTCACCTGAACTCTCCTCAGTTTCGGAATATACAACCGGAGTAAATGACGAAGTGCGTTTGTCTGAGGAAGTAGAATCTTTATCGTCACCTGAACTTTCGTCAGTTTCGAAAGATACATCCGGAGTATATGATGAAGTGACTTTATCTGAGGAGGAAGAAACTCCATCGTCACCTGAGTATTTGAATTAATACCGTTATCAGCGCAGTCTGTGGGTTTGTCCGTGTGTGCATGTCTGTGTGTTTATTTGTGTGTGTATTTGTGCAAAAAAGCAATTAGCCACGCCCCTAAATAATATTCATAGAACAGTGACGTCATTAGTCTGGAACCGTCTGTAACATTCGATAATAATCTATTGTTCTTTGTCCGTCTGTCTGTCTGGCTTGGCTCTCTGTACATCCGTCTGTCTGACTGACCGGCTGCATACCTAGGTGATTAAGAACTCATTAATGACGTCAGCTTTTTGGAAGATCGATAATCACCATTTTACTGCATTCTGGAACGATCGTGAATTTCCTATTGCTCTTTGCACGCCTGTCCGTCAGTCTGTCTGCCTGTATACCTTTGTGATTAATACCGCATTAATGACCTAATCTTTCTGCAACGAATGATAATAACCATTCTAGTTCATTCTGCATCCTACGAGAATTAGCAAAAGATAGTTCCGACGTTTCGTGCACAAAAAAGAAAATAGACCACCACACATTTCCTATATTGCGGCAGCCTGTAAAAATACAACCTAACAGTGGGGCGTGTAGTGTATTAATGGGCCACAGTTATTATAAAAATTGACCGTTTCCACGCTTTTTCATTCGACTCTGGATCTGCAGAGGACTTTCTTCATCAATAATCGACTTCTCCTACATCGGAAAGTGATCTTCTTCAGCAGTGACCGTGACTCGGAAGACTTTCTTCAGTCATCGACTACGGAAGAGAGTTGCTATTGATTTGTGTGAGTTATATAACATAACATAACATAACATAGGTTTTTTATTGCTCCCATGAAAAACATAACATGATACAATTTCAAATCAGTACTAGGTAGGGATACAAAGGGAAGTCCTAAAGGGACCAAAGTCCCGCTAGCAGAGCCACCTGTGTACCATTATAATTATAGGTGGAAATTGGTAACATAAGCAGCGGGAGTCATCTAAGTTCAAAATGAAATTATACGTATATCTTGTCAAGTGTAAGGATATTTTAGGTAAACAAACAGAATATAGCGAATAGCTATACGTTTAAAGTGAGAAGGTGGGCACGCAAATGTTTTTTAAAGAGGAGGAGATTGTGTGCACCATGAATATCGATAGGAAGATTGTTCCAAACAGTTGGACCAGCTATCTTAATTGAAAACTTGCGGGTGTTGGTGTGAGCAAATGCCGGTCTATAGTTAGACGCTGTTCTAGTGTTGTAAGAGTGAATGGCCGAACCGGTGTTAAAATAGTTGGCAAAAGTTTGAGGTAATAGGCCATGCTTATAGCGAAACATGAATTCCCCAGTTTGAAATATTCTTATTTGATCTAGTTTTAAAATACCGTTGAGGGAAAAAAGTTGGGCAGTATGACACTTGTAAGAAGATTTAGTTATTATTCTAATGGCCCTTTTTTGCAGAATAATCAAGCGTGTAAGACATGAGGTATAAAATATAAAATATAAAACTAATTCACGACTGAATATGATCTATACTTGAAGATAGTATTTTCTCGTAGCTTATTCAATTTTATTTATATCTTGCAGTTTGGGAAGATGTATCGAACTCGCAGCTAGTGGAATTAGACCATGTATGGGGGTGGGAGGACTTTATGGGTCTATAAGAGATGATGGACTTGCAGAATTCATATGTCAGTTAGCACAGTCAGAATTCGCTAACGAATATGAAAAATGTAATTCTTCGAATTACTGGTATCTTTTAGGTTTTAACACTTATAGTGTACAACCGGAAAGCAAAAATTGTACTTTTGAGCTACTGATAGAAAGGTAGTTTCAGTTTTAACGCAACTGCGATAGCAAAGACCATTAGCGCCAACTCCCTCCTTTATCCACGTTTGGGACTGGCACTGACAAGGTGCAACCAGTGGCGAAGCTTTTGCTATAGACATTTCTCTTTATCTTTTCCAGTATGGGAGACTGCCGATTCGTCGGACGATGAACTGCTCCGAAACACAGCAGTTGTTGAGCAACAAGAAGTCGAAAAGCTAGATCATGACGAGTCGTTTCGAAGCGTAGCGGGCGTCGAGCAACAAAAAGTACAGAAGACGGAGCATGATCCAGAGCTAGGTATTTTACTATATTTCTTTCATTTTCTATGTGCAATGAAGAAGTGAAAAATTGCAAATTCATTCCACTTTTGCTGTAAGAAACTTATTTTATCTTTCCAGTTTGGGAGACTGCTGATTCGTCTGACGATGAGCTGGCACGAAATGAGCCGATTATTAAGCGACAAGAAGCAGACATGCTGGAGGCTGGAAACGAACGGGGTATATATTGACCACATTTCTTTAATTTTCTTCTGTGTAAGAATTATAAATATTTCTGAAGATTGTATATGTTTACAATGAAGGAGTGCAAATTGTATACACAAATCTTTTCACTTTGGTTATTAGCAACTTATTTTATCTTGACTATATTTTAAAAATTTTCTTCTGTGTAAGAATTATAAATATTTCTGAAGATTGCACATGTTTACAATGAAGGAGTGCAAATTGTATACACTAAACTTTTCACTTTGGTCATTAGCAACTTATTTTGTCTTTTACAGACATGCATGATGTGACGATGTTGGATGACGAACTGTTGCGTCATGCAAACTTGGCTGAAGAAAAAGAGGCACGGAGACTGGAGAGTGGAAAAGCACTAGGTGTGTTGAGTTGTGTATTATTATTATTATTATTATTATTATTATTATTATTATTATTATTATTATTATTATTATTATGCATTCTACTTTTTCTTCAAAATATTTCTACATTGAAAGACTTTTACTCTTGTCTAAATTTTAAAGTCAATAACTGCTATATTTATTGTGAAGGAGCGGAAAGCGGAACTATTGACTGAAGGAGCTGCATCTCCGAAAAAATTTCGTGAGTAATTCCATGTATAATTATTCACTTTTCTAGTAAACCATTGATAAACTTACATTCCTTAATATATTCTCTTCTCTTGAAGATACATCGTTCATCTTCCATGCATTTACATTCTTTCACTGCAATTTTCTAAACGGATAAATGGTAATTTTCAGATTCTGATACTACTGATACTCCCAATCTGGGCAAATGTACTTCGGAAGGAAGACATACTCGTAAGCATCTCTTTTATTTTCGTAAGTAGAAAAGAAAAAAATGTTTTCTTCACAAAATGTGTACAAAACTACCACGAAATTACTCAAGCTTAAACCTGTTTGTACGACAACTGAAGAAAATTATCGGCTCTTATCATGATTCAGATAATCATTTGATTTTAGTTATCGATGTGAAATGCAAAGTTAGTTTAAACAAGGCCTGTTCATGCACTAGCTTCGTTTCAAAACTACAGTTCGACTTAATGTAGGTTTATATGTTTTAACTTTTCATACTAGCAGTTTGGTTTATTTGTTTTAAATACACTGTTCATTGCGTTACTGCTAACATTACACATTTGAAGCATTGCCTAATACTAAAAATTATAATATGATCTAGGACCAGGAATTGACCCTTTCAGATCGCGTGAGGGATTTATGTCGTACGTACATTCTTACTTATTTCGGGCATAACTTTTGAATGGCGTGGGAAATCAATACAAAATTTACCTCAAAATGTGCGTAAATTACCCCCCCCCCCTACAGCTACTTATACAATATCATAGAATGAGGGTGAAAAAAATTCCGGCGCCAAAACGGCAGCGCGAAAACGTCCTGCTTGGACAAACGGTATCGATCTACGCCTACAAGCGGAAATCTAAAATAACGTTCGAAACATCTCTTTGCGTAATATGTTAAAATTTAGTTTGGAAAGGATTACACATGCTATAGTTCAGATAGTCCAACTGATTCAAATGATCTAAGACCCCTTTGCACGAAGTGGCGCTTTTCAGTTCGGGTAAACGCTCATGCAAGATGGGGATTTTTCTGAAGAAGACTGTCCCATTCTTCCAGCCGTAGAGCGATGCCGCTGCGAGTCGGTCGTTCTCTAGTGGAGTTTGGTGGGAGAAAATAGCGACGAATGTGCACGCACTTGAAGGCTTTGTTGATACGGACGTAGTACCGTCCTTCCACATCCTGATAATAGTCAACCGGTTGATTCGCTTTTAGCAGATCCGCGTTTCTGTCCATTTCATCGAAACAACTGAGAAATCTCACTCATGCCGACTTGCTGAAGGATGCTCCTTTTTTGGTTGGCTACGTTTGGTTGTACGGTACTTGCACCTCTCATTACATTTACGAATATGCACCATCAATTCGTCCTTGTAAGTTAGATAGCGATTGTTACCAAAAGACTTTAAAAAGATGAGCGTCAACACTGTCAAGCTACAAATCCAAAGAACACAAGAATTTCAGTACAACAGAATCTGATACAAACATAGTTTCATCTCTCACTATAGCTCAAAGTATACGGATTACAAACATGCACTCAAGTGACATAACAAGCTCTTATTGAAAACAATTCCTCATGTTGCATTACACGCATTTTATTCCTTAAGTTCAAACAAATTTAAAACACTCACAGTTTCTGGAAGCATCGTACATCTCGCATTCCTCCCAATCTTCTCAGTCTTTATTTTCAGATCCATAGCAGTTAATTTAGTTCAGAGTTGAAGAATGTCCTCTGCGATATCCAAGTCGAATGAAAAAGCGTGGAAACGGTCAATTTTTAAAATAGCTGTAGCGCATTAATACACCGCACACTGCGCTGTTAGGCTGTGTCCATACGATATGACGCAATATAGGAAATGTGTGAAGGCCTATTTTCTTTTTTGCACACGAGACGCCGGAACTACCTTTTGGTAATTCTTGAAGATTCCAGAATGCACTAAAATGGTGATTATCGATCTTCCAGAAAGCTGACGTCATTAATGAGCTCTCAATCACCTAGGTATGCAGGCGGACAGCCAGACGAACAGACAGACGGACAAAGAACAATAGGTAATTATCGAATGTTCCAGAATGATCCAGAATAATGACGTCAGTGCGTTATATAAATATTAATTAGTAGGCGAGGATTCCTATAATTGTCTGCGCTATGAATACTAATCAGCGCAAAGTCCAACAAATGACCTTTCTATCGCATGCGCTATGAATATTAATTCGAGGACGTGGCCATAGGCTTCTATCCCTATACGTAGTGGGCGCAGTTTGGGGCCAGTGAAAAATAGGATGGAATCAGAAAAGAGCAAAATATCACGTCGGTAGGGGGGGGGGGGGGGGGGTAAGCCGGCCATGGAGGACAGTGTTCAATCATTAGGCATCTCTAGGGAAGTTCTCCAGAAATTTTACTTCCCCCCACACAAAATATTCACAGAATGGTAATAGTTTTTGGCCATACTATCTACATTTAAAAATCATATTCACTATAATAATTATGATCGTGTCATTTAATAGTAAATATTATAATCACATAATCGAAGATTTGATTATGGTTTATTATAACAGTTCATTTTATGTAAAAATGTAGATAGTAATCATAGTATAGTCCATCACCAGCAGAACTCAGTTGCTGAACTCGATAAATAAATAAATTATTGTAATTATATTTATCGAAATCTCAAACCACTCTTTTGTCAGCACTGAGTTGTTAGAATAATTCTGTTGGGATGACATCGTAAACAGATAGTACCATTACTACTGCAATTCGCTCTTCCATGAAATAGATTCTCTTCAAATTAAACGCCTGCAAACTATCCAGAATGCTCTTGCCCGCGCAGTCACTAAGACTCCCAAACATCACCACATAACCCCTGTTCTCAAGTCTCTTCATTGGCTAAAAGTTTCTCAGCGCATCCATTACAAAATTGTTTCTCTAACCTACAACGCTCTTCAAACCTCTCAGCCCTCCTACATTCGTCAACTAATCACCATCCAACCGCACAGGTCTACGCGCTCATCATCATATCTTTCTCTCTCTCGGCCTCCAGTATCATCCTCTCTGAAATTCTGCGACCGCTCCTTAGTCTATGCTGCACCAGCTCTTTGGAACGGATTCCCAACATACCTCCTCCTGTTCGCTCACCCTCCTATCTCTCCTGCAGTCTCACCTCCAAATTCAACCTCTCCTCCGCTTGCACTCTCCTCTGCTGCATTCCATTCACGACTGAAAACCGAACTCTTCAACCTATCCTATCCAGATTCCAATCAAGTTCCATCACCCAACCACCACCATCACCGACAACCACCGTAGCACCACGCTGTCTCCTCGGCTTGACCTCCCCGGATTTTGACCTGGCACCGGAACGAAAACGGCAGCTCTGGCTATTGCGGACTTGATTTGATATATCGCCGGTGAATAAGCTGGTCTCCCTGACGTGGCTTTTGTGGGCGCTGAGAAATTCTTGAAGATTTACATTACATTACATTACATTAGGTCTAGGCTTACAATGTGGAAACTCCAAAACATATTATTGTTAGGCATAGGCCTATTTATTAAGTCCTAGACCTCTCTTTTCAGCAATTCCTCCACTGAAATATAGTAGTTGTAAAAATGACAGCTTAAAGTGTTGAAATTGCAATGCGGAAATTGAAAAAAATCTTACGGGGAGGAGAGCATCCCTCCCCATCTCAGAAACCTTCATTCACCAGAGGAATGCACTAGATAGCATAGGCCTATTGCCCAGATGGTAGGCCGACCTAGGAAGAGGGGGAGAAAGATGGATTGAGCCCGGCTGCTTAGAGGGGATAGAAGCCCCCGGACGTGGCTAAATACCTCTAAAGGGGTTTTAATAACACAGACAAATACACAGACATACACACAGACAAACACACGGACACACAGACAAACACACAGACAAACACACACACAGACAAACAAACAGACTGCGCTAATACCGGCAGTAATTCAACAACTCACCTGAACTCTCCTCCGTATCGGAAGATACAACCGGAGCATATGATGAAGTGCCTTTCTCTGAGGAAGTAGAAACTCCATCGTCACCTGAACTCTCCTCAGTTTCCGAAGATACAACCGGAGTAGGCCTATATGATGACGTGTCTTTGTCTGAGGAAGTAGAAACTCCATCAACACCAGAACTCTCATCAGTTTCGGAAGACACAACTTGAGTAAATGTTGAAGCGCCTTTGTGTGATGAAGTAGAAACTCTTTCGTCACCTGAACTCTCCTCAGTTTCGGAAGATACAACCGGAGTATACAATGAAGTGCCTTTCTCTGAGGAAGTAGAAACTTCGGCGTCACCTGAACTCTCCTCAGTTTCGGAAGATACAACCTGAGTATACGATGAAATGCCTTTGTCTGAGGAAGTAGAAATTACATCATCACCTGAGCCCGAACTCTCCTCAGTTTCGAAAGATACAACTGGAGTAAATGTTGAAGCACCTTTGTCTGATGAAGTAGAAACTCCATCGTCACCTGAACTCTCCTCAGTTTCGGAAGATACAAACGGAGTATACAATGAAGTGCCTTTCTCTGAGGAAGTAGAAACTTCGGCGTCACCTGAACTCTCCTCAGTTTCGGAAGATACAACCTGAGTATACGATGAAATGCCTTTGTCTGAGGAAGTAGAAATTACATCATCACCTGAGCCCGAACTCTCCTCAGTTTCGAAAGATACAACTGGAGTAAATGTTGAAGCACCTTTGTCTGATGAAGTAGAAACTCCATCGTCACCTGAACTCTCCTCAGTTTCGGAAGATACAAACGGAGTAGATGGTAAAGTGCCTTTGTCTGATGAAGATGTAATTACATCGTCACCTGAGCCCGAACTCTCCTCAGTTTCCAAAGATACAACTGGAGTATATGGTAAAGTGCCTTTGTCTGATAAAGTAGAAATTACATCGTCACCTGAGCCCGAACTCTCCTCAGTTTCGGAAGATACAACCGGAGTATACAATGAAGTGCCTTTCTCTGAGGAAGTAGAAACTTCGGCGTCACCTGAACTCTCCTCAGTTTCGGAAGATACAAACGGAGTATATGGTAAAGTGCCTTTGTCTGATGAAGTAGAAATTACATCGTCACCTGAGCCCGAACTCTCCTCAGTTTCCAAAGATACAACTGGCGTATATGGTAAAGTGCCTTTGTCTGATGAAGTAGAAACTCCTTCGTCACCTGAACTCTCCTCAGTTTCGGAAGATACAACCGGAGTATAAGTACGTTTGTCTGAGGAAGTGGAAATTTTATAATCACCAGAGCCCGAACTCTCCTCAGTTTCCAAAGATACAACTGGAGTATAAGGTAAAGTGCCTTTGTCTGATGAAGTAGAAATTACATCGTCACCTGAGCCCGAACTCTCCTCAGTTTCGGAAGATACAAACGGAGTAGATGGTAAAGTGCCTTTGTCTGATGAAGTAGAAATTACATCGTCACCTGAGCCCGAACTCTCCTCAGTTTCGGAAGATACAACTTGAGTAAATGCTGATGTGCTTTTGACTGATGAAGTAGAAACTCCTTCGTCACCTGAACTCTCCTCAGTTTCGGAAGATACAAACGGAGTAGATGGTAAAGTGCCCTTGTCTGATGAAGTAGAAATTACATCATCACCTGAGCCCGAACTCTCCTCAGTTACTGGAGAAACAGTAGTTTGTTTTTCTGGTCCATCGTCACCTGAGCCAGAACTCTCATCAGTTTCGGAAGAGACAACTGGCGTATATGGTAAAGTGCCTTTGTCTGATGAAGTAGAAATTACATCATCACCTGAGCCCGAACTCTCCTCAGTTACTGGAGAAACAGTAGTTTGTTTTTCTGGTCCATCGTCACCTGAGCCAGAACTCTCATCAGTTTCGGAAGATACACCTGGAGTATATGGTAAAGTGCCTTTGTCTGATGAAGTAGAAATTACATCGTCACCTGAGCCCGAACTCTCCTCAGTTCCGGAAGACACAACTGGCGTAGATGGTAAAGTGCCTTTGTCTGATGAAGTAGAAATTACATCATCACCTGAGCCCGAACTCTCCTCAGTTACTAGAGATACAGTAGTTTGTTTTTCTGGTCCATCGTCACCTGAGCCCGAACTCTCCTCCGTTTCGGAAGACACAACTGGAGTAGATGGTAAAGTGCCTTTGTCTGATGATGTAGAAATTACATCATCACCTGAGCCCGAACTCTCCTCAGTTACTGGAGATACAGTAGTTTGTTTTTCTGGTCCATCGTCACCTGAGCCCGAACTCTCCTCAGTTTCGGAAGATACACCTGGCGTATATGGTAAAGTGCCTTTGTCTGATGAAGTAAAAATTACATCATCACCTGAGCCCGAACTCTCCTCAGTTACTGGAGATACAGTAGTTTGTTTTTCTGGTCCATCGTCACCTGAACCCGAACTCTCCTCAGTTTCGGAAGATACAACCGGAGTATATGCTGAAATGGCTTTGTCTGATGAAGTAGAAATTCCAACGTCACCTGAACCCGAACTCTCCTCAGTTTCGGAAGATACAACCGGAGTATATGCTGAAATGGCTTTGTCTGATGAAGTAGAAATTCCAACGTCACCTGAACCCGAACTCTCCTCAGTTTCGGAAGATACAACCGGAGTATATGCTGAAATGACTTTGTCTGATGAAGTAGAAATTCCAACGTCACCTGAACCCGAACTCTCCTCAGTTTCGGAAGATACAACCGGAGTATATGCTGAAATGGCTTTGTCTGATGAAGTAGAAATTCCAACGTCACCTGAACCCGAACTCTCCTCAGTTTCGGAAGATACAACCGGAGTATATGCTGAAATGGCTTTGTCTGATGAAGTAGAAATTCCAACGTCACCTGAACCCGAACTCTCCTCAGTTTCGGAAGATACAACCGGAGTATATGCTGAAATGGCTTTGTCTGATGAAGTAGAAATTCCAACGTCACCTGAACCCGAACTCTCCTCAGTTTCGGAAGATACAACCGCAGTATATGCTGAAATGGCTTTGTCTGATGAAGTAGAAATTCCAACGTCACCTGAACCCGAACTCTCCTCAGTTTCGGAAGATACAACCGGAGTATATGCTGAAATGGCTTTGTCTGATGAAGTAGAAATTCCAACGTCACCTGAACCCGAACTCTCCTCAGTTTCGGAAGATACAACCGGAGTATATGCTGAAATGGCTTTGTCTGATGAAGTAGAAATTCCAACGTCACCTGAACCCGAACTCTCCTCAGTTTCGGAAGATACAACCGGAGTATATGCTGAAATGGCTTTGTCTGATGAAGTAGAAATTCCAACGTCACCTGAACCCGAACTCTCCTCAGTTTCGGAAGATACAACCGGAGTATATGCTGAAATGGCTTTGTCTGATGAAGTAGAAATTCCAACGTCACCTGAACCCGAACTCTCCTCAGTTTCGGAAGATACAACCGGAGTATATGCTGAAATGGCTTTGTCTGATGAAGTAGAAATTCCAACGTCACCTGAACCCGAACTCTCCTCAGTTTCGGAAGATACAACCGGAGTATATGCTGAAGTGCTTTCATTTATCGACGGTTCTATGGTTGATCTGCTGGCAGGCGGCAGATATGTACCTGGTGCCGATCCTAAAAGGTCCAATAACAACATACAGGGTGGTCCAGTATAACAATTATTCGTGACATCGGAGGGCCAAAGGCCCAAAACCCGTCACATAATTATCGGTTTTTGACTTTTTTATTTAGTCATATTCTACTGTTACTCTGCTTCGAAATACTTTTTGCATGATGAAAATATATTTTTTTCTAACTGAAGTTATATTGTCTTGAATCGGCAGTTTGCTAAATAACAGCAATCGAGAAAATCGAATTCAAAGTTTCGGAACATTTGTGTCAAGAAAGCCCTTTGCAACCTTTATTTGATTCTTCTGCAAATTTGCTGGTCAGTAAATGGCTGTATACTGTATCAAATGCATCAAGCGGCATGATAATCGAGCTACTATTTTCCAAATTGTGACAGAATTGCAGGCAACTGCTGAACTAAAGGATACAGATGAATGAATCAATTAAATGGAAACAAACGTGCACTTATCGTAGATGGTCAGACGATTCTTTGTAGACAGACTTAGTCATGACCTACAGGATGCGCCCAAAAAAGACCCTCCCCCTAGGTTTTTTGTCAATATCTTGGCCAAAAGTAAAATTTCGAAATGAAATATTACCGTCTTAAAGAGAAAGGGCTCACAATTTCATCCTCCCCAATAAAGACTCGTTAAACTTTATCCCAAGAATGTTATTCAAAAACATGTATTAACTATTTTTGACCATAAGCTTTAAGCAGCCATAATGTTAATTTTGCTAATGTAAACCTACAGCGTTCTGTCTGTTGTTTATTGAATTAAACGAATATACATAATATATCAAGAACTTTGCAAAGAGACTCAAAAGAAGTTTTGGCACTGGTGATGGGCATATTGAACATAAGTTGTGAATCACTATCAAGTTCATTTCCAAACAGTTATTTGAGATATGACTTAATAAAATCGTGCCTTTGTTTTGTTGTTGTTGTGCTACGTTTTTGAATCGTCAAAAAAGGTGGGTGGCCTCGCTAAAAGTGACATAACTTTTGTTCTGTTTGAAATATATTGATGAATTCTGGCCATCATGTGTAAATATGAATTGTCTATAAGCCTGTAAAATTTCTTTTCGAAATTCTTACTTTTGGTCAAGATATTGGCAAAAAAACTAGGTTTGTTTGGCGCACCCTGTAGAATGCATATGAGGTGTAATATTTCTAACAATAATTATCCAACCATGAATATTGAGATGCATATCTATATATGATTTAATTGAAATGTAAACAGTTGCCTCCGATAGCATCCATAGGCGAGGATTGACCTGAAGCTTACCTCAACGATTATTTACACAAGAGCTTATACCTACCAAGAAACATGCATGGATAGGTCTAGTAATGCGAATCAATTAGGCTACGTACGGTCATAATGTGTACTTAGTCTGATAAATTAGGCGAGTCTTTTCAATTCTTTATAAAGAATTTTAATTAGACTGTCTACTAGGGTGATTAAAAAAATTCTTTTTGAATTTTAATGACCATAGTTGCTAATTTTGTTCCTTTTGGGTAAAGATTAAGTCATGTACAAGAAATTTCAAAATCAAATGCACTGTGCTCAATGAGCAAACAGTTTACATAGTTATATTCAAAGTTACAAATTGAGATAATGGCACTGTGATATAGCACACACTAAAGTTGAACAATATAAATCACATTTATAAGTGTACAGGCCTACTCCGAAACGCAACTGTAGAAATATAATAATTTTCTTATGTTAACCCCGTCATCACTGAGGTAAATGTAGGTTAGGTCTAATATTGTTGCTCAGATGTGCCACATTACCGGTACATACAAAAGGATGTAACATATGGATGGCAAAAAGTATATTAGTGTATTCATTCATTCATTTCAGGCATTTATATAGCGCCTCTTCAAGCGTATTTACTCAGAAGCGCTCCCGACCCAACCACGGCTAAAGAGAATAGTCTTGGGACATTGTAGTGTGGTGTAGTTAATAGAGTGTCCAGGGGCCTAAGGCTGTCATGCCACTGCATATAGTTACGTCCTCACGCTAACGATCGAGAAATAATTTCTCGACTGATCGATTGTCTCACCCAAAAAACCTTATAATTAGGATAATTTTTAAACTATCAAAATAATGAGCGATCCGGACACACACCTTCAAGGATGCCTATAATGTAGGACAAACGCAAATACTATGAAAAATAGCTGAGCCCCTTGGGAAATTTGTACATTAAATTTTCTGACGCAAGAATCGGAATTCTTCTAAAATAGTGAACCAAATGCAGCTTGCAATTGGTTTATTTGCTAAGAATTCATTCATTCATTCATTCATTCATTCATTCATTCGGACATATATATAGCGCTCCTTCAAGAAAAAACTACTCAGAGGCGCTCCCGACTCCAGCGCGCACAAAAAAAATAGTTTTAAGTTTAGTAAGGAAGGATCCTGGCAGAGTCCCAGGGTGTAGGCGTAGCTCAAAAGGAAGGTCATTCCAGACCACTGGTCCAACCACAGAAAAGGTTCGATTCTTCATGGTAGTAGTACGAGCAAAAGGAACTAAGAGGGCTCCCCTATCAGCAGAGCGTAACTGACGACGTCCTTGGATACCCAATGTAAAGCTGCATAGCTCACGGAGGTAATTTGGGGCAAGGCCCTGACAACATCGCCATACCAATGCAGCTACCCTGAACTCAATACGCTGGCGAATAGGGAGCCAGTGAAGTACCTCAAGTATGTAGTTTGAGACATGACTATATTTAGGGATTTGCCCAATTAGGCGCGCAGCAGAGCGCAACACCCGGTTAAGACAAGTCAATCTGCTGGATGGGAGGCCAATGTAGAGCGAAGAGCAATAGTCGATGCGAGATGTAACGAAAGAATGCACTAAAGTAAGAGTAGCAGCAGACGTAAGAGAACGGATGACAGTGCGAAGCTGGCGCAGCTGATAATAGCAGTCTCGAGCAAGACGGTGAAGTTGAGGAGCAAAAGTGAGTTCTTGGTCAAGTTGGACACCGAGGTCTTGAACCGTGGTTGCAAAGATAAAGCCAGGAAATTCAGATGCAAGAGAAACTAGATCAAGCTTGGCAAGCTGCTGCCGTGTGCCCAACCAAATAAATTTTGTCTTAGATGGGTTCAAGCGTAGTCTATTGGATGACATCCATGCCTCTAGAGCATCCAAAGTCCCGCTCATTATCCGAACCGCTTTGACAGCATTAGAAGGGAGGCAATGAGTGTAAGCCTGGACGTCGTCAGCATACTGCTGACTCAAAACTGAATGAGTTGTTAGTAGAGTGGCAAGACCTGAGGTGTAAATAATATAAAGTATGGGACCAAGGACTGAACCCTGGGGTAGACCATATTGTGCAGGCACCCATGAGGACCTAGAAGAACCATGGACCACGCAGAGAGAACGCTCATGAAGAAAAGAATCTATCCATTTGTAAAATGCACCAGACAAACCAAAAGAAACACTCAGCCGCTCTAACAAAATCTCGTGGTCTACAGCAGTGGTTCCCAAAGTGGTGGTCCGCGGACCGGCACCGGTCCGCGGAGGTATGATCGCCAGGGACGTCATTTGGGGGGGCAGGGGGGGCATTTGCCCCCCCTGAATTTGAAAAAAACAACTATTTTTTATGTGTATATCTGTGCATTTTGTCATTTATGTCAGAACTTTGCACACAGTGGTTTCCTAGAGTGATAGAAACTCCCAAGAGATTGAATGGATCTCGTGTGCTTAATTTGAAAATAGCTAAAATTGCAGAGCACCCCTAGAGAGGTCAACAATGTACAAGTCAGGGTCGTAAATCCTGATGATGAAAGGGAAGGAGCTTCCTCCCTATCTATACCGAGGTCCATACTGCAGTGTATATCTTAAGCCGGCGAAAGGCTGACTTTGACCCTAAATGGAGGGTCAGAAAGCTATAGGTGACTTCTAAGTCTCCCAGTATGATATATAGCGAGCATTGTGGACACCGATACTGGAAACCTTAGCCTACTCTGGGCCCGATTCTACTGAAAAACAGATGTCGTTGACAGATATGCCGAAGCCGGAGTAGATCGAGGTGGTCTGAGGAGGAATGTGACGACTAATTTATCAGACTGGACGCATTAAGTGTTAGGGGATAGGAAAATTAAGGCAGCTGGATATATAACGTTTTGGATATTATATATATATACATAGTTATATTATATATATATATATATTTGTGTGCGTCAGTAGGCTACATAGTATTCTGCGTGAGCTTTGGGAGTGGGAGTAGACACCTAAGAATAGTTATATAGTATGTTAGTCACAGAACCAAGATCAGTTCATTTCGAGACCTGATATTGAAGTGTCTATATATAGAGGATTATTAGTGAATGTCAAATAAGTTAAATTGATAAATCATAGCCTACAGAGAGTGCTCTGCTTTGCCTTTTAAGTTCTTTTCTGCTTGTTTCCAAGTCACAGTAGGCCTAGTCGCTAACAGCTGTATAAAGGTGTGATGGTAAGCACAACAAGTCACTGTTTTTCTCGCATGGCATGAATCGGGACCGCCTCTGAGTATGAATCTTGAAGGTCGCTATATAAATAGACCTATTGATTGATTGAATCATTGAACGAGATAAACAGTGCAAGTGCAAACGACTGCCTATAACAGAGAGAGAGAGAGAGACAGACAGATAGACAGACAGACAGACAGATAGAGAGAGAGATTTATGTCATTGCATAACTGTAGGCTATAATGTAACCGGATGCGTTCTGTCAGACTGTCAACCCGATTAATTTTTGTTCAGTAAAGAATATTATTATAATTACGCAGACAATCCAGACATCGTGCAACACCGGCTCGCGATAGCTTGCAGTTTATATATATATATATATATATATATATATATATATATATATATATATAATACTATATAGGCCTAGGCTAAATACGAAGCATAAGCTAGCTAAGTTTTGCCCCCCCCCTGAAAAAAACTGAAATGACGTCCCTGGTGATCGCCGGTCCGCGGAGAAGAGTTTAAAATAAAAAAATAAACTGTAATTATTAGTTTATTTGTTTGAAATTGTGAAATTATTCGAATTGTTGTCCAAAATTTATTCAAATTTCTGTCTTAATATTTAAAAATTTGAAATAAATCTACGCGCCTTATTTTAACTTGCCAGATGGCGAATTCAAACAATTTAAATTTATTATAAATTTACTAGGGGCCTACATCGACAACTGCAGTCAGTTTTGAGCTTATTTAGCCTATGTTGATATAAAAATTATGGTGAGCAATAACCTGGTCCTAGTAAACGCTGGATGCAGTATAAAAAAATTGTCTAACATAGTATAAAACTTTTAGTTTAAAACTTTAATTATAAACAAAACGTCTTTGAATGAAAAAATGAGCAAACGTAGGCGTAAGCAAAGAAATCTGAAAAAAAGCAGACAATGAGCAAACGTAAGGAAATAAATCTGGAAAAAAGCAGACGCAGATGGTAGAAAAAACACCAAGGTTTGTGTTTGCGCAAGGAAAGCATCTTTCCTTGCATCTCTACGCATCGCAAAGACCATTATTTTTATTATTAAACTGTCATTTATTTATGGCGCACCTAAGCAAAACAGGAATCTTACACAAATAGTGTTTAACAGCACAGTCTACTCATAATAAATCTTAAACAAAGGACATCTAAATGCAGCTTAATTGTAAATAGCCTTATGTTTTAGTCTTTATAATTTAGGTCGCTTTTGTTTGCCATCGCCATTTATAGGCCTATGTTAGCGGTCCGCGAGTTTCGCCAAAAATTATTGCCGGTCCGCGGTCTACTGAAGTTTGGGAACCACTGGTCTACAGTGTCAAAAGCGGCGCTGACATCAAAAAGGGCCAGCAGGGTCAGCTGAGCTCTGTCGATCGCTCCGTAGATGTCTGAGAGGAGTCGGAGCAGAAGCGTTTCAGTTGAGTGGAATCTTCTGAAACCGGACTGATTCTGAGGCAGCAGATTATTTCCTTCTAGGTAAGCGACGAGTTGCATGGCGACGACCTTTTCGATGAGCCTCGAGAGGAACGTAACATTCGCTATCGGCCTATAGTTTCCGGGATTAGTCGGATCCAATCCACCGCCTTTCAGAGCAGGAATCAGGATTGACCTCTTCTGCGTTGATGGTAGAATGCCTTCCTGTAGAGATCGATTGCAGAGTGTTGTGAGGAGAGGAAGTAAAATGTCGATGAATTCGTGAAGCAGGAAAGTGGGTATGGGATCTAGTTCACAGGAATGTTCTGTTATATTTAAAATGACTCGTTTTAATGCATTTAGAGAAGGTGGTTCTCTGACAGAAGGACTCATTTTCTCAATGTAGGCGCGCTTACTGCTAGGCGCCCATAATAAGACATAATGCGCTGGGTTTGGGCAGTGTAGGGACATTAGTTTTATCCTGGGACTTTTGTCCGGGACATTTTGTCTGGAGACTTTTTGTCCGGAGACATTTTGTCCCGGGAAATTTTGTCCCTAATTTTCTTCTATTACTTCTAACTCCATCATCATCACCAACATCATCATCACCCACATCCTCACCAACATCATCATCATCGTCATCATTATTACTACTATCGGAAGAAGAAAAAAACAACTTCTGACCGAGTCCGATGCTGAACACTTCCCCTGGTCGGGCGTACTTAAAGACGTCCGGCTTGACGTGCAGCACGGCTCGGTGAAGACCGAACTCCGTATCCGCTGGCGAAATAAACCTCACGTCGTTGCTCCCATTCACGAGGTTCCAGCGGAAAACCATGTTCCGACAATCGACGCAATCGGCCGCAAGCACCAACTGGAACGAAGGGTTCATTATGTACGCACAGTTGACGAGGCAATTCGCCGGGCCTTTCTTTGGCGACGGCGGCGGCGGCGCATCCAACGCCTGGAGAAAGACATGCTTGTCGACATCGGCTGGTGTGGGAACGAATCGAATCCAGGTGGAGTTGGAAACGGATGGAATCTCCTCGAAATTGTGATCCGGTTGCACTGTGAACTGTGATTCGAAAAGATAAAAAACCCATTCTCTTTGATTGTGGTTTGGTGTCAGGTTGGGAGCGCCTCTGAGGAGTTCTCTCGAAGGGGCGCTATATAAATGTACAATTACAATTACAATCCGCGCAGTATAGATGTCGTCATCCGTATTTGCAATAACA
Source organism: Lumbricus terrestris (assembly GCA_949752735.1). Classification (NCBI taxonomy): domain Eukaryota; kingdom Metazoa; phylum Annelida; class Clitellata; order Crassiclitellata; family Lumbricidae; genus Lumbricus; species Lumbricus terrestris. The sequence goes on from OX457045.1 coordinate 2,042,952, forward strand.
GTGTGGTGTCAATCTTAATTCTTAAATACTTAATTATTTAATAATAAATATTATAAATTAATTATTGCCATTAATGAATAGCCTACGTCACTATAGCAACTTCTGTAGTGGAGCGTCTAGTAAATAAGAACATGCAATTAAGTGCTTTGTAAGCAAGTTTGCTACGATATAATAAAATTATTATACGTATTAACTGTATGTTTATTGTACATACGACACTCGCGGCAATTGTCAATGTACACGACAAATGCTCAACTTATGATGCGCTTTTATTCGTTCAAACAGTCACTAAGCAAATTTGCATAGCGCCTCTTCAAGCGGACTACTCAGAGGCGCTCCCAACCTGAGCGCGGCCAAATATAACAAGAAAGGCATGCCTGAGGAGTTCTAACAAGGGAGCGGAGAGTCAGACGTGGCCATTCTAGGTCTTTTTTATGGGCACTGATAATGTTTATTCACACAATCGGTATATATGTAAGTTGAAGATAGTTCTTAGCAACAATTCGATGGTAGGCGTCTACACTCTGATTCTCGTTGGTCTATACAGTGACGCAATATAAATGTTAGATTAAAATGACCTTTGGATAACGGACTACGACCTCTTTCAGACTAACAGGATCTACTCTTTTGAACAACCATTCAGACACAGCGCTCGTGAATAAGCTGGCGCTCTATGCTTGACTTTCGAGTGGTGCTCTAGAAATCGGGAGATTACGATTGATTACGAACATTATTAGTAGTCTAATGTCGGTGGCAAACAATGCAAAGAATGTAAGTGTTCATCAGCCCAGGTAGTATTACAATAATATTGGCTGCAAGGAATGTAAAGTATAGGTCCAAAAGATCCACTCAGCCTTCCAATCAGTAGATGGCGTTGGTGAACTGATTATCAGGGCACGATGGGCGCCTTGCATGGCTGTTGACACTAAAATTTGACTCCCGTAATAACTTGTAATCATCTGGTTCATACTATGACTTGCAATCATCTGGTTCATGCTATGACTTGTAATCATCTGGTTCATACTATGACTTGTAATCATCTGGTTCATACTATGACTTGTAATCATCTGGTTCATACTATGACTAGCAATCATCTGGTTCATACTATGACTTGTAATCATCTGGTTCATACTATGACTTGTAATCATCTGGTTCATACTATGACTTGTAATCATCTGGTTCATACTATGACTTGCAATCATCTAGTTCATACTATGACTTGTAATCATCTGGTTCATACTATGACTTGCAATCACCTGGTTCATACTATGACTTGTAATCATTTGGTTCATACTATGAATTGTATCTGGTTCATACTATGAATTGTAATCATCTGGTTCATACTATGAATTGAAATCATCTGGTTCATACTATGAATTGTAATCATCTGGTTCATACTATGAATTGTAATCATCTGGTTCATACTATGAATTGTAATAATCTGATTCATACTATGAATTGTAATCATCTGGTTCATACTATGACTTGTAATCATCTGGTTCATACTATGAATTGTAATCATCTGGTTCATACTATAACATGTAATCATCTGGTTCACACTATAACATGTAATCATCTGGTTCATACTACGAATTGTAATCGCTCTGCATTGTGTCAGTTTGAAATCAAACAAAGATTGCAATTACTTACAGTTGCCATGATTTTGTACAGTCCCGGTATGTAGTCGCTAGCCTTGATGATAGCAATCCGGGTATGCGATGGGATGCGCTGGGCCTCCCCCATCGTAAGATCCATCTCGTTCATCAGTAACGCCACCCAGGTAATGGCCATTCTGTTTACAATCGCACACGTAAACGTCGGAACGACCTCGACTACAAAGTTTCTCGTCAATGGATAGACCAATGGAAAATCCGCCGTCCCAAATCCCTGAATGTATAGACTGACTGGGTGGCACACTGTGTAATAAACCAATGTAATCAATGTAATGTAATGATGTAATGTAGTATAGTGTCACATAAGGTGATGTAACACAATATTGTGCTGTAATGTAATGCGACATAATGTACTATAACTTGATGCAGCATAATGTAATAGAACATAATGTAATAGAACACAATGTAATATAATTTGGCATGGTGGGTAGGCAGCAAGTTTCAAGAGGATATCAATGAAGACAATCTTTCTGGCAGTTCTGCTCTGATCCTTACTGACTTTTGTATAGAATTGTATAATGTAATATAATATAATATAATATAATATAATATAATATAATATAATATAATATAATATAATATAACATAACATAATAGAATAATATAACATAGCATGATGCAGCGTAATGTAATAATAACATAATGTAATACTAAAAAATAAACGATGCAATGTAACATAATGTAATGTAGGCCAATGTAATACAATTGTCTCTCTTTCGAATCCTACTTGTAGTGCACTGCTTGGGTATCTATCAACTACATTCTCGCTCTTCACATCCAAACCATCAGAGTCGTCATTGAACGACTTTGCCCATAGAAGAATTGTTTGGACAACAAAAATGCTTGCTTTATTTCTTTTTATGAAGAGCATTTATATAGCGCCCGTTTAAGACAATCTATTCTGAAGCGCTCCCAGGCATTCCATCCACCGAGCGCACAGTTACGTAGCAGAAGAATGGTATCACCTGGTGTAATGTGAATGAAATTTGAAAGTAACAGAAAAGTCACCACTGCACCTTCGCAAGCGGTCCCGTTGGGGCTGACCATATACCCAGGTCCGCATATACATAAGAAGCTCCCTGGAGTGTTAGTACAACTGTGACATTTCGTGATGTTCAGGCACTCGTCAATATCTGAAAAACGGCCGACATAATTTATACATCAGTACATAAACCCCATCAGACCTAAACCCAGTCAACATGATGATGATAATGATCATGATGGTGATGATCATATTCATAATCATTATCATCATCATCATAATCATCATAATCATCATCATCATCATCGTCGTCGTCGTCATCGTCATCATCATCGTCATCATCATCATCATCATCATCATCATCATCATCATTACTTAATTAAATTTCCAACGTGTGCAATGCTGTGCATGGTCACAATAAATTTTAAATTTTAACACCTGACTGTCTGATTGTCTTGGATTTGGTCCACTGGCATTCTTTCCACATGTCCAACCCATCGGGGCTTTGCTGAACAACTTCGTCCATAGCAGACTTGTTTGGATGACTAATGCTTGCCAAATGCTTGCTCTATTTTCTATTATGAGCATTAATATAGCGCCTCTTCAGACCATCTACTCAAAAGCGCTCCTGACCCAACCTCGGCCACATTGGAGTCTTAAGGATAGAATGGAGTGACCCCTGGCCTGGGCACTACGGAAAGCGCCACAGGAAGCCCATTGCAGGTAGTAGGGTCAGCGTCGCTCAGTGACCGAGAAAGCACGGCATTGCCTAGTGGAGGTCGACGAGCGAGGGACAAGAAACTCTGCATAGATCATGGAATAGATGGAAGTTCTGTATACTGTAATGTAATGTAATGTAATGTAATCACAGATGGAAGTTCTGTATACTGTTTAGCCTGTACAGATGAAGAAGAAAAGGCATGGCGTTGAACGTTAACCGTAGAACAGCAAAGTGAGAACAGCTTAATTGCAAGCGATCATCTCTGATTAAAATCCAAAATGCAATCGTCATCACCTATACAGCCAGTACTGTTGTTGCCTGGCTGTGTTCTATTGTATCCAGGCTGACAGCTACAGATGAAGCTGCCGGGAACATTTGCACAATCATCACAGAAATCCGGGTCTTTGCATTCGTCAATATCTGCAAAATGATTAAACGCAAGAACCATTTAATTTTTGTCTTACACAGGGAGCAGAAAAACAGAGAAGAACCTTTGAGGCAAGAATGCACTATGTATTTCCGAAAGGCTCTTCCTGAGTGATTCTGTCATATATGTAGACAGTCAAATGCAACTCAACACAAAGTCAGCTAATGATCAGAGAGGAACTGCCAGAAAGTTCGTCTGCAGTTGATGTCCTCTTCCCATTGTGGCCTAACTTTCGAGTTACTGAACTATCGAAATTCAATCTGGAATCTCCACTGAATGTGATAATGAATTCAAGTGACCAATGCCTTGGACAGATCTATAATAATGGTCATACAGAAGTCATTGGATTATTGGAAGCTGGTGAAATGTTGATGAAATTTTGATTAAAATGTTGGTAAAATGTTGATGAAATTTTGGTTAAAATGCTGATGAAATGTTAGTGAAATGTTGGTAAAATTTGGTGAAATGTTAGTGAAATGCTGGCAAAATGTTGGGGAAATTTGGTGAAATATTCTTTGTCATATTTTATACATTAAATCATGTGAGTTCAACAACAGAAGTAGACATAAAACCAGTACAAAACCTGTACAATTGTTGTTCGCTGTCATCTCGTAGCCTGCATAGCATTGGAAGCTGCCGGGAATGTTTTCACACGTTTTGGAAGCATTCTTGAAGCCAGCACATTCATCAATATCTAGAATATAATAAACAGCACTTGTTATGAAAAAAAATGTCCTTTCTGAGGCTCGTTGTCTCTATGGACGGTGGTGACCAATAGGGGCATAATAATTTTTTATGATAATACTTTTCGATGGCTTGGAGCACAGACGTCGTATGTGCAAAAAACAAAATTTTTCAGGAAGTAGAAAAAACTTTTTTTCAAGATACATGTTCCTTTCTCATAAAAAGTGAGATAGCCAAAATGTTTATTTTGATTGAGCAAGTGATATTGTTAGTGTCTTTTATGCAGCAGCATAACGAAAAGACTTCAAAATGTAATTAAAGGTCAGATACGACATCTGTGCAGTAGATTTTTTTGACGGACAACCGCACGATCATCGTAATGTGCAAGAACAAGAGCATTTAAGACGACAGAACAAAACTATCTGTTACAAGCATGTTGCTTTTCATACACAGTGGCAGTGGTAGGGGGCTAGGGGCTCAGCCCTTCCACCAAATACACAAATTTCGTATGTGGCAGAAATTACTGCACAAATGTCGTATGTGGCAGAAATTACTGCACAAATGTCGTATGTGACAGAAATTACTGCACAAATGTCGTATGTGACAGAAATTACTGCACAAATGTCGTATGTGCGGCAGAAATTAGAGCACAAATGTCGTATGTACAGCAGATACGACGTTTGTAACCTTAACTTGCAGATACGACATTCAGATTCTGAACGATATCTTACTGCCTATTCGTCTTATGTACATACGACCTTTATTAGGCTGTGAAGAATAATTTTACGCATCGAATAGCGTCAAAAAGTGATTTTCTGAAAAAATTGCAGATACGACGTCTGTGCTCTAAGCCATCGTTTTATCTTATATTTCAATACGATTAAACGTTGAAAACACTCAAATTAAATTAAAGTAATTAAATAACTAATTAAATAAATTAAAGTGTATTTAAAGTTAAATTAACTCAATTATTTGTTAAAATAGTCGATAAAAGGTCCCCGAAGTCCGTCACAGAGTGTTCTGGCTGAAAAAATGTAAGAACAATCTTGTGTAACTTTTCACTCACCTTGGCAGGAGTTTTGATTGGTTAGCTTAAAGCCGGGATTACAGTAGCACTTGAAACTCCCTCTCGTGTTCATGCATATCTGGCAGCCAAGATCTCTGTCTTCACACTCGTTCACCTCTAAAAAGTCAATCAAGGCAGCGACCATCTGAATTGAAAACGTAATGTAATTGACAATGCAATGTAACGAAAATGCAATGTATACAGTGAAAATTCAAGTGTAATGAAACTGTAATGTAATGAAACGTAACGTAGTCCAAAAATATAATATAATTAAAGTGCAAAGCAATTAAAGTGGAACATAATAAAACTGTATTGTAACGAAAATGCAATGTAATGAAAGGTCATATAATGAAAATGTCATGTAACCAAAATAAAGAGCAACGAAAATAAAGTGTAATGTAATTAAAACGTATCTTAAAAAACGGAATGCAATGAAAATGTAATATAATGCAGTGCAATAGAACTGCAATGTAATGAAAATGTAACGCAACAAAACTGTAACACAATGATAATTATAATCTAATGTAATGAAACTGCCATGCAAATAAAATGTAATGTAATGAAAACGAAAGGCAATATAAAGAAAATGTAATGTAACGAAACAAAATGCAATGAAACTGCAATGTACTGATAATGTAATGTGAATGCATGTGAATTCGTACAATGTGAAACTTCTCAGAGATATAAACTGTGCGGATAGGGTACCTTAGGGTACCGATATTAATATTTTCCCATTGCAATGAAGACTAAAAGAGACCGAGCTAGTCGTTTTGGAAAGATGAAGCTAAGACGAACCAAAACACTGAGATTCTTCGGCGCTCAGAGTGTATCCGCTGTCGCAGATGCAAGTGTAGCTGCCGATGTTGTTGATACATTCCGAAATGCAGTAGTTCTCACCGTGACACTCATCGATGTCTGAAATGACAACAAAACGACCAGCAGTGCTCTATCTTCTGTCTTAAGCACAACTATTTTTACTCAATGCAGCGCTTGTGAATAAGCCGGTGCCCCATGCATGGCTTTCGAATGGCGCTTTAGAAGTTTGGAGATTACGATGTCCAATAGTCCATTGGTCAGTGGTCAGGACAGCATGAGAATTGTACAAAAATAACTAGGGGGTCACACGCCGATTGATGTGGGGCTGAGGAATACAATGAAGATTTTACTATATGCGGATCCTAAGAAAGACAATGGGTATTGTATCCCACAAACTGCAGGAATGCTCACCTTGGGTCAGGGTGATAAGCTATCAATTCTGATGAAGGTCAGGGTTTAAGATCCTTGCCCAGTCAGAAAGCCTATATCCCATTTGTGCCCACAGTGAACTTGGATGCAGTGTGAGAATCGTGGAAAAATAACTGGGGGGTGGACTTTTATGATCCACTTGGAATTGGGGTGTGGAAAACAGACTTTACTATGTGGCTCTAAGAAAGACTGGGGTTGAACCCCCCCCACCAATCCCCTGGCAATTCTCACCCTGCTTGGATGTATAATGTGTAGCTCAGGTGCACACTGCCAGTGAAAAGATCAGACAGATGGAAAGAGAATATCCATCCAAACAACTTCAGAAGCGTCCCTCAAATGGTAAGGAAATAAGTTTCCTACACTTCATACCCTGAGCTACACATTATATAGCGCCTCTGAGTAGACTCCTTGAAGGGGCGCTATATAAATTACATAGATAGATAGATAGATACCCATGGACCATGGATGCCTCAGAGTTAGCTTAAGGAAATGAAACTCTGCCAATACATAAACAAAAGTAATGCAATTGTAAAGCAATGTGATTGCAAAGCAGTGCGATTGTAAAGTAAAACATGCCTATATGGTAAAATGGAAGCTGTAAAATAATGACCAGCAAAATTGACAAGTGAAAATGAAACCAGTCAAAATTCTTCAGCCACATCTAGTAGCAGATAATACTATAATTACTTATGGTATATGTGATTAAATCGAATATGAGAAGCATGCTGGCAAAGATTTGGTAGGCTACCTGTACAACCAACATTGGGAGTGAGAGTGAAGCCCCGATGACATTGACAATCAAAACTTCCGATGGAATTCTCGCACGTGGCGCAGTCATTCAGCTCTTCACATTCATCGGTGTCTACAACATAAGAAACACATGTTGTTTCATCCAGTAACACAACTCAGCCATTGACTTTTCAATTTTCTTGTCAATTTTTCAACAGACTTTTCTAGAGAATAAAATCTCCATGTGCAAACATTCATACATAAATAAATACAAGAATACATAGACAAATGCATATACATACAAATGAACATGCATGCAGACATGCACGTACAAGCATACATAAAGACATAAATAAATATATAAATTCTCAAAGGATAAAGTAAACAAGCTGTAAACAAGCTGCAAACAATCTGTAAACATACTGGAAACAAGCTGTAAACAAGCTGCAAACAATCTGTAAACATACTGGAAACAAGCTGCAAACAAGTTGCAAACATACTTAAGGCAAGTTGTAAACTGCTGTAAACAAGTTGTAAACATGCTGTGAACAAGTTGTAAACAAGCTGTAAACATAGTATACACAAGCTCTAAAACAAGACGTAAACAAGCTGTAAACATGCTGTGAATATGCTGCACACAAGTTGCAAACAAGTTTTAAACAGGCTGTAAACAACTACTTGTTTTAAAGTGTTACCTTGACAGATACTCATCCTCTCACTCAACTCAAACCCAGCGCCACACGTACAGCTGATCGATTGAGCCGTCGTATTTCTCAGGCAAACCTCGCGACATTCTCCGCTGAAGAAGCTGCAGTCTACAAAATCAGTCGGTCAACTGTTCGCAAGAGAAAAGGAGCGACATAAATAAACTGATGAAAACACATGAACGTCCTTGTGCAACGAATGGCCAATACACAGCGAATATTATGAAAAGTTTGCTTACCCGAATATCAAGCATTATAATATGTGCTGTAGCCCCCCCCAAATAATCATAGCTGATTTCGTCCACCAATGGAGTTCGGCCCAAAGTGGAACAATTGTTACCATTGGGACTGCCATAATTATTATGGAATTATGCCCTTCCATCCTCGCCTATTACTTTGCTACTAGGTCTGTTCTTACATCTCTGTCTATCCTCAAAACGTATTTCCTCTCTTGTGTAAACTTGCATTCGAAGCGCTAATGAATGGTCATTGCTACGAGCAGCGCTGACTAATTACCAAATTACATTACCTTACATTACCTTACATTACAATGGAGATTACAGTTCTCAGAAATGAGTGAAAGACATCAGACAGCTAACATAAGAACTCAGAGGTTTGGGGTTCAAATCTTGGCAAGAGCAGTAAATATACTTAAAGACTATTTCTGTTCCTCTTTCAACATAGTCACACACTTACAATAATTATTAATGTCTTATGTCTATGGTTCACTCAGATACATTTTACTCCAGCCTTGAAACTGTCGCTTACAGCCGGGGCTGGGTTTGGATCACTCTTGAGTAGTAATAACCTCGAAGTTGTGCTACATAAATTTGAGTTATGAAGAATTAATAAGCAGATAAAAGGACTGAAATAAGACGAAGCTGTTGACACAATGTGAGTAACTGACCGCGAACATTACAGACGGAGGAGTCGTTGCCTGCAGATATCCACCCGGCGTCACACGTCATGTTGCCAATACAGAGACCAGACTGCGGCTCACACGGTCCGTTGTTCTCACAGTGACACGACTTCTCACAGTCGACGCCGTATGAACCACCGGCACATGCTGACAGCCAAAATGAAGACATTTCAATAGTAATCGTATTCGTGAGACTTCTACAGCGCCCACAAAAGCCAAGTCGCGTGAACCAGCTTATTCACAGGCGCTTAATCAAAACAAAATCGATAGGCAGTGGGTCAAGTCCGGATAGTCAGTCAGGCAGGCAGGCAGATAGATGGACGGCTAAGGTGGGTGATGTTTAGAGTTGAAATGACGAGGGATGTGATGAGAAGAGGAGGAATCAGGATAGGATTTATGAAAGAGCAATGTTTTCAGTTTTGAGTGAAAGACCTGTCGGGAGATAGGCACGCCTGTAAATGGCACATGTCGGAGAGAAATGGAATTTAAGGTAAGCAGATGAACAGAAATGATTTTGGGTAAATAAAGAAATTCAAAGCGAAAATATTAATGAAGTAAGCAAATAAATGTAAGGGTCAAAACTTGTAAGTCATCCATAAAGCATCCTGAGATATATCCCTATCCAATTTTGACAAGAGAACATTAACAATGATTTGACATAAAAATACACAATTATACTACACATACTTCTTGGATAATTATTTTGCTACTCGGAAAAGCCCTCGAGCACATAACCACATAATCACGGATGGTATGATGAGAAAAACCATCATCAGGACGATATAATATTATGCCATTTTGGATTTAGAATACTGTGGTTTTTGAACATTTTGATCATCTTGATCAATTCTATGATTTATACATGTTCATTAGCATTTCTATACAACAGTGCACACCAAAAAGCAATTATCTTATCCTATCCTTTCCGGTCCTGTCCTGTCCTATCATCTCATCTCCTATCATCTCATCTTATCTCATCTCATTTATCTTATCTTGTATTATCTTATATTATCTTATCTTGTCTCATCATGAGAAGGACACATCATAAGTGAACGAATTTTACCCAAGTAGACACTGACAAAAGATCCCTTTCCACCGCAGCTGAATTGGAGATTATTGTGAAACGGATCGTCGACACATCTCTGATTGCACTCCACGTCATGGTCCAATGATGTGACCTCTGGCTCTGTGCCGCACAAACAATACCCATTGAACTACAATACACAACAGAACATAGAGTAAAATGAACAATACAGTGCAAAAAAGTAAAAAACAACAACAGTAATAATAATAGCAATAAAAATCAGGGAGCTGAGCGACCAGGGCTGAATAACAACTTTGTGTAATGCTGAGAACTATCAGTTTGTTTAGTATGCAATTTGCATATGAGTCTGGTGCCTTTATAATAATTAACAATAATAATAATATAACAACAACAACAACAACAACAACAATAATAATAATAATAATAATAATAATAATAATTATTATTATTGTTATTATTACTATTATTATTATTATTATTATTTTTATTTTTTATTTTTATTTTTTTTTTATTATTATTCCTTTTAATATCTTCAAAAAAAACAACATTAGTATAACAGGAATTACACAAAAAACTATGGAAGCAGTCAGTGGCTATTGTTACATCGCCTCTAGAACCCGGTCAGCTAAAGTGCCTCGAAAGGCCACCGAGTTGTAACGCTGAACAGTTATAGAGAGACGTTGCAGCAAAAAACAGGTCTCTCTCAGCTCGCCGGAAGACAAAGTTAGGATGCGGCCTAAATCTGACAAGAAGTTTAGGCCATCAGAACAAATTGGACCTAAGGTCTCAAGGGCTAGAGGGACAAAAAAATGTGTGTTTGTAAGATCGACATATTTGTTATTTTTCCTCTCCGCTGCTATCTCGGCTGCCGCACCCGCCGTCGTTGCCGTGGCCTGGATATATGAAGGTGCAAGAGTGTCAATTACAGTTGCATCCCACACAAGATGGCGACCCGCACGCCATGGAATCAAGGACAGACCGTCTGGTCGTCTGCCATCCGTGCGTAGTAGTCCTGGCGGTTCCTTTATGGATGGGATCCCTGCTTTTGCAAGGGAGCGGTGTATGATGTCATTGACGGTGCTATGGCATTATTATTATTATTATTAATTATTATAATTATTATAATACGGACGTTCAGACAGACAGATGGATGGATGGATGGGATGGATAGATGAATAGGCAGATGAATGAGTACTTAGTAGATGGATAACAATAATAATAATAATGAATAATTTGTGGGCTACTCCACATGATGGGATCGTCGTCACACGATGAGTTGAACAGACTTCAATATTATGGTGCAGTCTAATCTCACAACTCATCATTCATTATTGGCAGTGTGAGAATTGTGGAAAAATAACTGGTGGGTTGGCCTATGATAAACTTGGGATTGGGGTGTGAGAAACAGAGTTTACTATGGGGCACTAAGAAAGACTGGGGGTTGAAACCCCCAACGCCCCCCCCCCATCAATTCTCACCCTGATTATTGGGTTGAGATGTGCCAGCCGGGTCACGAATGGACAGATGGATAAATTAAATATTTATTACAACCCTCATGCTCCAGTTTTACCGTTTTTCCAAAGTAGAGGAAGTTGTAGTCCCGGCAGCGGGCGGCACACTGCACGAGGTCCTGTGGGGCATTCTCCAGCCGTGTCACGTATCCATTTAGGATGCGACATCTCGGGTCAGTCATCGGACAAAACTCATTGTCACGGAAACAACCTATGAACTGGTCCTCCGAAACTGAAATCCAAACAAAACAACACTGAACTGTCTTCTGTAACATCCCGAACTGAAAATTCCCAGCTCAACAGATGATTTGCTTATCTAATCTAATCTAAATAACCTAATCTAAAAATTTCAAAGCATCATCACAATTCATTTATTCATCCATTCATCCATCCATCCATTATTTCATCCATCCATTCATTCATTCGTCCATTCATTCATTCAGAGCAATTATAAATTGCCTCTCCAATATAGCTACATGCACTCCCAACAAAGCCATAGCAGAAAAAAGGTTTCAAGCGCTTGCAGAAGTGTATACATGGAATCTTACCTTTAAGACAAGAAACACATTCAAAAGAGTGGGTAGTCCCATATGTTATATAGCCCATATAAGACAGATCTGATGGCCATGGATAATGCCCAGTTGCCCATCACAAAAGAGGTCTTGTCATTGCCATAAGACAATGCCATTAGAGAAGACAGTAGAACTAAAGTTAACCAATGGCACTAAAGAAGACAATGGTGTGAAAGAAGACATTGGCACTTAATAAGACAATGGCAGTATCATAGACAATGGCACTAAAGGCAATGGTAATAAATGGTAATAAAGAATGCAAGTTGGCATGTAAAAGGATAATGGCAGTAAAGACGACAATGGCACTAAATAAAAACTATGGCACTAAAGAAGTCTCCAGATTATTTTCAAGATGACAACTCACTATTAACCAGTTGCGGATGAACTTCCTTGCAAATCATCAGAAGAATGACCAGAACAAGAAGCAGGCCAATCTTTGGACCAAAACTCAACATGTCTCCAAACTACCCACTTTAGCACCACCTATAGAAAGAGTCCCAAAAACAATTCAACATTAAAATCAATGTAATGTAAATATAACACATCTCAGTGCCACACAAAAGCTGTGCCAGAGAAGTCAGGTTATTGAATGACACTATAATCTAATTGAATCAATAATCAAGAAGAAGAACTACACAGATGATTTGGGGGTTGCAAAGATTTGAACTATGGAGAAAGGTTGAAAGCCTTGAAAGGCTAACAATACTGGAGAGACGGAGGAGCAGAGGAGATATAATTGAAGTATACAAGATCCTCACTTGATAAGACAATGGTAGTAACATAGACAATGGTGCGCTTAGTGTCTAGAAGACACTGCACTCTGTTCCTTAAGAATCTAAAAACTGTACAATTTAACCTCGATTGAGTCTGAAACGCCTCTGAGTAGCCTATCTTGAAGAGGCGCTATATAAAAACTTTCTAAATAAACGTTTGTATATGTGATAAATGTTAAATGAAAGCGCTGAATCGAAGCTGTTCATATCACGGCCATCCATATAAGTTAATTGTCATTTCCTCAACGATTAATCCATGTTCGATAATAAGAATTCGAGCACTGAGTAGGCCTAATCGTTCACGAGATAAGAACCCCACTTCGATACTTACTGCAAACTAAATCGCAAGCGCTTGCACCCAGTAGGCACACTGGAACGACAAGCCTCCTGGCTGACCTATTTACATGAAAAGTTTTGTAATTCAACAATTAATCATTAAAGGTGCACACAGCGCACAACGACAACAAGTTTAAACAATAAACAATTAAGAAATATCATAAATTTGTTATGAAATCTGCGAATAACAGACGACGGAAATTGCACTCAACGTCAACGACCTGATTGCACTCCCTTTAAATCAATAATTATTTAGCGCAATTTTTAGCGCCGTATTAAATATTCCGAAAAGTTAAATTGAAAGATCAATGGAGTAATACAGTATATACTTACTTACTTACTAAGGTTCCTTTCACTTCAGTTCTCTTTCGTTTTAATAGTTACATGCGATAATATGTTGAGCTTAATTTTTTGTGAACGCAATACCACTTTGTTTAACCCTCATCCGTACAAGGGGGGGTCTGGCCAGACCCCCCTCCATGTATTTGCTGCATAACTTTTTTAGGAGTGATATTTTCTTAGATTGCCTTTATGACTTTGTTCCTATATTAATGAGCTACAATTAGAACATTTAAACGACCAAATCGATTTAGGGATATAGAAGTTCTGAAGATAATACCGGCCGAGACTACAATGATGACAGTTTGGACAGTGAGAGCAACAATAAAGAATGTGAATATGAAGAGATGCCAATGCCTGAAGAACAACATTCAAATGTTTCTTATGATGAAGACAATGTTGAAATTGAAGATGATGATAAACACGATGATGAGACTGGACCTGATAGTGAAGATAATGATGACGAAATTGTCTATACTATTGAAGCCGAGAGACCTACATGTAATATAGGTAAAGATCCGCATATTTTTTTGGCGGGAAAAGCAATGCCAGGACGACGTGCTCTGTTGCACAATGCAGTAAAAGAAGACGCGGAATAAAATAATACGGATACATTGAGAATATTCAAGATAGTTTTGACAGTTTTGTAACAGCCGAGATGAAAGACATCATCATTCGACGGTGTCGACCCGCTATTCCGAGGGTCCACTATTCCGAAGGTCCACTATTAGAAATTTCCGCTACATTTTGTTCGTTATCCTTGGTGGTTAGCCAGGTTAGGGTTACGGTGGGTTAGGGTAAGGATTGGGTTAGGGTGGGTTAGGGTTGGGTTAGGGTGGGTTAGGGTTAGGGTTGGGTGGGTTAGGGTTATGGTTAGGGTTGGGGTGGGTTAGGTTTAGGGTTAGGGTTATGGTTAGGGTTATGGTTAGAGTTGGGGTGGGTTAGATTTAGGGTTAGGGTCATGGTTAGGGTTATGGTTAGGGTTGGGATGAGTTAGGGTTAGGGTCACAGTAAGGTTTAGGGTTAGGTTTAGGGTTAGGGTTCGGAATAGTGGACCCTCGGAATAGTGGACCCAAACCCATTCGACATACAGACCAGATAGCAACAGCTATCGGACTATGTATGACAAGCTTACGTGTTTACATGTTAGGTTTAGTCCTATTCCATTATCTGCTATAGATATTTTCTAGAAAACAGTCATGCTGACTCTGATAATAAGAGCATTCAGTACTAATTTTACTAAAATTATGGTTTCTTTATTTTGATTTCCAAATTTTATGCATGGACTACTATTGCGACGATGAACATGTATGACAAACCGTGACAATTAATGTAACTAAACATTTAATTTCAAATTCATCATAAAACTTATTTATATTGCATAAAGAGACTGAAACATTGTTGTTTTGGGTTACTCTGATATCATCTTACAAGATTGGCACATAAAAATTACTATTTCTTATGAAAAGCCCACATCAAAACGGGGGTCTGGCCAGACCCCCCCTTGTCCAAATTAAGTTGTATTTTAGCTTGTTCGGATGAGGGTTAAAGAATCAAGTTCTTTATCATCTGTTTGTCGAGATTTTAAACAGTCGGTGCTCGGAATCGTAGACCAGGTAAGGCCAGACTTAACGGTAATCGTAATTTACATTTGCTGCATGCATGGTCCCTTCATTTCTCTGCCTCATGTATTCGTTCGTAACTCTCTTAGCCATGCAGACGGTCCTTCGCTCTAAACTGAAAATTGACCATCCCAGTCTGCGTATAAGCTTAGCCCTAATTAATGGTCTGAACTTCAATGTGCACTTCTGAGTTTCGTAAGGAGGGTATTATTAAATTTCAGCTGGCGGGGCCCGGTAGAGTAGTGGTTAACACGCTGGCCAAGAGTGCTAGAGGTAGTGAGTTCGAGCCCCCGTTGGGCGGATTTGCTTTGTAGGCTGCCATTGGCGCCATGCGTGAAATAACAAGAGAAGAACTAGGAGTCGATGAAACAATAATAGAAAAAATCAAGAAGAGAAGACTCAGATGGTTCGGTCATGTGAGAAGAATGACGGAGCAAAGACTACCAAACGCTGCACTGCATGGGCATGTAGAAGGAGAAAGAAGCAGAGGGAGGCAAAGGAAGACCTGGATGGACAACATCAAAGAAGATCTGAGAGAGAAGGGCACCAGCTTGGTCGAGATCGGAGAAATCATCAGAAGCAGAGAAGTTTGGAGGAAATTCATACAGGCCTCATCGTCATATCGATGACGGAAGAGAAGATAGAAGATTGGCGCCATAGGCTATATTGCAGGCGGTCTGCTTAGTTAGTATAGTTAATATTTGTGTAGGCCTATTCTGTGACCTCCGTTCTTGTGAATTGTTTAAATTGCATAATTGTACAATTGTAACCGGTTGCGGTGTGTCAGCCGGATTGTTAATAAAGAGAATATCATTGTTGTATCACAGCATACAAAATTGTTTTTTTTATTAATACGAAGTCACACAGCGCCCAATTAGGCCAGACACAGTCTGAAACTGCCACTTTCAATGATCAACAAACATAAGCAATATCCACATTTAAGACACTTGGATGAATTTTGGAGTTAACGATATCGGGATCTCCAGTTCTACAAATTTTAACAAATTAATTTGGAAGACAGTGTAAATTAATCATGGCGCTATATAATTTATATTATCACTTTCTGGAATCTGGACTCATCTCGTCTGGGGTGCGTATTTCCGGTTTTGAGTTGAGCATTCAATCTTAGACCAAAAAGGTGTAAATTGTAATTTTAAGACAGTCTGCGTAAATTTTTTATGTATTTATTTGTCGCATTTATAAGATTATAATAACTAACGTATTTTCCTAATTTAAAAGCTTGTTTTGAGGCGCTTTGTGGATGCTGTTGACAATTTCTAAGCAGGAGACTGGTAAGAACCGAGACCAGGAAGGTGAGCGTGCACAGATTTTTGTGCGGAAGAATTTTGAAATAAATTTTGTGTTCTTTTTGTCTTCAGTAAAGATGTCACGTTATCGTGATGACGAGTCTGAGGAGTGTAAGGTCTACGTTGGAGATCTGCCGAGAGATGTGTCCGAGAAGGAGTTGGAACGAGTCTTCAGAGAGTTTGGTAGCGTTCGAAGCGTATGGGTGGCACGCAACCCTCCAGGCTTCGCTTTTGTCATGTTTGATGACGAACGAGATGCGGAGGATGCTGTCAAGAATTTAGATGGCAGGTCAGCACTTTTTTTTAGAAAGGGTAATTTATCCTCCCTGCATCGCAATGTGATGTGCATTTGTCTTTACTCAATGGGCTGAGCTGGTTTAATTGAAAATCTCATGCTCACGTGAGATGTGGGTTATTCTGCATTTCAGCATATTTGTGTGTGTGTGTGTGTATGTGTGAGAAATAATAGCATTTTTTAAATTATGGATCATGCGTTTTAATTTAATAGTTACATTAAATAATTACAATTATTTAATAATTTCTACGTGTCATTAATCCAACTTCTATTTATGCAACTAATTCTTTTTCCTCTGTCCAGCTTGCACTTACGCAGCCTGAGAAGTGGAATAATAAAATGTGCTAACATACGTTGCATTCAGTAAAACAATAAAATGTGCTATAGATATATAATGCAGTTTCCCCATATTTGAATACTTGGTATGGAAAGCTGAAAGAGAATTGCAATTCTTTTTACTAATTTTCATATTGCTCTAAGCTTTGACCAGAAACCTCACACTGCTTCTAAATATTAACCTTGTCACTTTCTGCCGTGTAACAGAATCACCAGAAGTTATTGTCAGATAACACAGTGCGTATTTAGTGCTACACTAAAGGTGTTTTGCAACAAGTTTACCAATTACAGCATGCTAATATAAATAGCTTTGTGGACCTGACGCCACTCTGCATTAAGCAGAATCGGACATAATTGACAGAGGCAATTCAATGATCCCACATTGTATATGTGTTTTTGGGATTAAATTTTTTATTGGTCTATTGAATTGTAATTTGTGAACTAAACGTACAGCAGAAAGAGTTATTTATTTTATTTATTTATTTATTAGGAATATAGCGCCTCTTCACAACTAACTGTTCCGAAGTGCTCCCAATCCAGCCGATTAAAATTAAAAGCGATTACAACATTTTCTTGGTCTATTGAAGGTAATTTATTTTCACATTACTTAAGGTAATGCCTCATAAGGTGACCAGCTTTGCTATGGTCGGTCCGTCTTTCTGGAATAAGTTACCTATTAGTCTCCGTAATGAACTTCTTTGTCTTTCCTTGCCCATTTTCTGCTAGCGTTTGAAAAACCATTCTCTTTGATTGTGGTTTGGTGTCAGGTCGGGAGCGCCTCTGAGAAGTTCTCTTGAAGGGGCGCTAAATAAATGTACGATTACAATTACACTTTCTATCCTGCACACACACACTGTGAAGGCTAGAACTGAATCAATTACATTTGGCTTTGATTCTAGCATCATCTGTGGGTCGCGTGCCCGTGTGAAGCACTCCAATGCCCGTCCTACTAGGTCGCGACCTGTGATCCGAAAGGCTTATGACCCAAACGATCGCTGCTACAAGTGCAACCAACGCGGTCACTACGCCTACGACTGTGACAAGTACGCAGGAGGACGATCACGCAGGCAAGCCGCTACATGGATTCTGTCTGTCTGTTCGTCTTGCTTCCTGTCTGTCTCTATCTGTCTGCCTTCCTGTTTTTATCTGTATGTGCACTTGTTATAATGCCCCTTCAACTGAAGTAAATATATATACTTGAACCAGAGTTAATAAGAAATAAAATGTTAGACATAGACATTTTTCTTATTTTGGAGATGGTTAAATTGAATGGCATTGTAGCACAGCAGAATTGATAAATTATTTGTTAAGTCTCCTGTTGAGTTGAAGTTGGTGTGGTTCGTGGATGGCTTCTGCAAGTGTTTTCACGTCTTGTTTGAATTGTTGTGAAATTAGGTCACATTCAAGGTCAAGGTCACCTGTCAGAAGACACAGCTACAGTCGCGAGAGGTCTGTACTGTACTTAACAAGTTCTGCTTTTTAAAAATTTTCAACATTTATGTGAATTTACTTGCAAATTAATGTTAGTGAATGGGGTCGAGCTTTGAAAAGAATTTTAAAGTTTTGTTAGAAACATTTCAGTGTAAGTTTCTGTTGCATATATATTTAGCAACATTGGTAATTATGATTATTTTATTATTATTATTTTTATTATGCACAATTTATTAAGCGAACTTTCTATTGATATCGAATGTGCTGAGCAATGCAACCCAACGAGGCTGGATTTCTTGTCAGCAAATATTGATTAATGCTTTTTAAATTAGATTTGACTGATGTTGGTTTGTAAACAGGGTTCATAGGTGAGTAGGATTGTGTGATTTAACTTGTGAGAGGAGTGTATAGGTCGTCATTCAATGTTCGGTTCTATTAGTAAATATTTCTTTATATATCTCTGACATGGCTGCACTTTGTTGTCATTTCCCTGGTTGTTAATGTTCCGTCTTTCTGACAATTCTGGTGCTTGAAGGATATTACAAAACATTGTTTACTATATACCATTTTATCCTGATGGAGTGATTAGATATTGGTGTTGGTTATTAAGGTTCAACTCATAGCTACACGGGCTCGCTTAGCTGCCAGGCAACGTCGAGCTTTTTCGGTAGATTTCTTAAAGGAGTGCGGTATAAGTCCCTGGAATGAATGTATTCCAACTGTCTTGCTTGTTTTAAGAATGTAACTTGCTAGGAATAGCACTCCAGTTATCACCACTTTGTTGTTCTAGTGTAATTTGTAGACAATTTTTCGCATTGCTCTTGGGAGCTCTGTAATCTCTGCAGCTTCCGTCCGGGCTTTCATTCCGCGGCTTGCGTTCTTTCGTAAAACTGACGGGCATGGTAGCGTTCTTTGACTTTTGTGACCGTGGTTCTTACAGGCACAGGTTTTCAGATCAGAGATTTACAATTGAGACCGCCTAAGTTCGTATCATAATACGAAGATGATCCGTCGCGTTTCTCTTGCCTTTGACCTCCGTCGATTTTCCATTTGGGTTTACGAGAGATATCTGCCGAATTGTCGCACAGATTACACAAGGCCTTTCTGTTAACAAGCATACGAGAGCCAGAACTCTCAAATAACCAGATTGCACCAAGAGATTTCATTTAACGAGACACGAGCCAGAATTTTCAGTTAACGAGATAGCAAGATAACACCAAGACCTTTGATTTAACGATAACGATAACGAGATTTCAGATAACGAACGTTGGGGTGAGTGAAGCTGGCATGCATCATTGGTTGTGATTTCTTTATAGCGTCAAAGCCACCGGTTTGTGTGAACCTTCTGGGCTCATGAGTGGGGTATTGGTGTAAGAAACTGCCCTTGTTAGGACGAGATTACCTGTGCACAATATTTTGCTTCAAAAGATAAATGTTTTGCTTAAAAATGAAATGAATCTATTTTTGCTGTGAATTTGCTTTTATTGCTGTAAATTGTAGACATGTTTTAATGATGTTGCTTAAAAGTTCAGAAATTTGTGTATACTTTTATTGCTTTTTATGTATCAGTATCCAGTTTTCACTTTATCATGCTAACTACATAATAGTTGGGAAACAATTTTGTGATGGCAGTTGAAATTTAATGTCTGTAATGAGTTGAGACTATCAAATGAATATGTATTTACGAATGCATCAATTGGAATTTGAAATGATTATTTTACTGCTGTCCAAATCTACTGTGTAAAATGACAGGTTGCAAATTTCCTACCTGGTATTAAAAAGGTAACTCGCATGATATTTTTACATGTATACAAGTTCGAGTGTAATGTGAATGATTTGTGATGCACTGGTGCTGTATGAGTCTTTATTATATTGTATTGTTTATGACCTTTTATAAAGTGCTTATCTCAGAAAAAAAGCATTTCAGTGCGAATCGAACTCGAGAGAAAAGGCAGGATCTGAGGTAGGTAAATAGAAAGATGCTAAGGAAAAACTGCCACAGAGAGGGTGAAGTGAACTGATGGTAGAAGTCCATTCCAGTAGAGAGGGACTTCAATTGCTGCAGGCAAGGCATCTGGATTGAGCCATGGCGGTCGTGACACAGAGAACAAAAAGCCGATCAGTGGATCTTTGATCAGATGTCTGGGAGAGATTCGCTCGATTACTGAGTTGTTGTTTGCTTTTTAAAGATGTTATGGTGAGGCGACTGTCGTTATTTTAATGCCGGTTTTTGCCAATTTTAGACCGATCTCAAGGTCTCGTTCACGTTCCTACGGTCGTCGAAAAAGTCGAAGTCACAGCAGGTAAGTGTAACATCGCCTTGGGGGATCTTTTTTATTTATTGTGAGATTATATAGCGCCACCACTCCAGTGGGTGTTGGAATGAAAATGGAAAATGGAACATTAGTGCTGGACTGGAAACAAAGGCATGTAGCGGCGATGATCCAAGCTGAGCTTGGATATGAGATGTGAAATGAAAAACTGCTTGTTGTACTGGCAGTGCTGGGATCAGGTGGTAAGTGACAGGAATATTATTATTATTCCAGTTTTATATAGCGTGCCTTCAAGGTAATGTACTGGGCAGCGCACCAAGTCCAACCACGGCCAAATTAGGCCCTTTTTAGGTTTGAAAGGGGCATTGGGGTGTGAGCTCTAGGCACCGGGTGGAGTGTGTAACAGGGATCCCATTCTAGATTCTAGGATCAGCCACTGAGAAAGACTGCCGTGGCATCATAGTAGTCTATGAGTGTGAGCCTCTCTGGTACATATGTTTTTTTTAAGGCACCTGCATTTCACCCTTTGTGTAAGTAAATAAGTATTTTCTTTATTACTCCACTTGCAAAAGCACAATGGGACATAGAACATCAAATAATACATCGAAGTAATAATTGGTAATAAAACGTGCGTGTAAATTAGATCACAGGTTGAATAAAATAACTAAAAATATTAGCATGAAACATGTCATCTGTTCAGCATTTGGGTGATCATTCCTTTTCCAATCAACGAAAGTCACAGAGGTGCTTCAAGCACACTGGTCAATGAATGACTGATCGTTAAATTGGTTTCATGTTGAATAAAAAATGTTTTCTTAACTGTTAACTTTCTGTTCTGTAGTCTAACCTGAGCATTGAAGTATAACATGAGCATTGGAGTATAACGTGAGCATTGAAGTATAACATGAGCATTGAAGTATAACATGAGCATTGAAGTATAAGGTGAGCATTGAAATATAACGTGAGCATTGAAGTATAAGGTGAGCATTGAAGTATAACGTGAGCATTGAAGTATAACGTGAGCACTGAAGTATAACGTGAGGAGCATTGAAGTGTTGTGAATGTTGTTGTTTGTCAAACAGAGGTCGTAGACATCGCAGAGATCGATCCCCACCATCCGACTCCGATTAACTGACGATCACTTTGAGTCTGCTATCACTTGCAGGTATAGTATACAATACAATACAAAACTTGTGTTGTAATACAATACAGGTATGCAATACAATATAATATATGTGAGTAATACAGCTGCATCTTACAAGGTGCATGCAAGACCACAGTTTCTAAAACAATTGTCAGTGAAGGTCCTTATTATTTGGTTTGTGGCTGTTTAATGAAATCTGTCAGCAAAGATGAATAGAATTGCCCTCTTCGTTTTTCCATTCTTTTGACTGGCATTACGACAGGTTGGGGTAGTGATGAAGGTTTGATTGCTGTGCTGTGCTGGCGGTCACAGCTCTACACTTGGGTTTTGATGTTGGCACTTTTCATCAGTACTTTGTGCTCTTTTAACACATTCACCGCCTACACGCCATGTTAAATGACTGGCTGTACTACGAGTTAACTCGTAGTAGGCGGCCAATGTGTTAAAGTAGTTAAGTTCTTAATATGATGATGTGATGGGTAAAGTGGGGAGGCACTTAAATTAAGGAAGAGATGACTCCATGCTGTACAACATGATGCATAAATTTCGAAGTTATACATAATGTTTTAGGAAGGAACATTCGAATACGATTGTGCCTACTTCTGTAAAAATATCTTGAATACAGTTTCAGTAATGCAATGATTATAATCTGTATTGAGAGACACGTGAATCTTTCTTCAGGTTTGAATGTTTTTCTTTTAGAAAGTTCTGATTGTTTGTTGTTTTCAGGTTGAATATTGAAGATACGGAGATCCATTGAACTTTACTGATTAGAGGAACTGATGTTTCTTTTACTCAACAGTTGACTATGTTGCTTAATACATTGGCAATTAACGCATTGGTGCATTAGTGATGATTCCCTTTTAACGAATCTAAATTTATTGCATTGGTTTGGTAGTTTCCAGACAGCTGATTATGATACGAACGTTTGACGAGTTTTACAAGTCAGTGAACGAGTTTTACTGGTTTTGCGTAGTTCAGGATTTGCCGATGACAGTTTGGTGACAGTGCAGACGATTTGCAGTGATTTTCGTGTGGGATTATTTTCAGATAGAATAAACACGATTTTCTTCTGTGAAAATATTTGAAAACATTTGTTTTGTGTTGAGCTAAACTGTTGTATAGCCTCTGCCATAGTCTTTGGGTTAGACATGGGATAAGGTGAAATGAGCGAAGTTATGGTTTTGTGGCCAATATCCTTTGAAATAACTGCGTGTCTCTTGTCTGTCCACATGCTCCCATATGGAACCCTTTAGCGCATGCATGGATGATCTGCTGGCTGAGATAGAGTTCCCAATTGAGGTGGGGATGGAAGCAAATGCTGGATTTCTGTGGCGCTTTGCAACTTGACTAAAATAGCATCTCTAGAATTAATTCATTCACTAAGTGCATTTATATAACGCATCTTCATGGGGACTACTCAGAGGCGCTCCCAACCACAGCGCAACCAAATAAAACTCTTAAGATGAACGAGGAATGCTTGAGATGAAGTTCTAGAAAGATTACGATTGAACTCTAATCAGTGTACAGTGTGAGAGGCACTATAATAATTATGTCAAATATTTATAGATGCTATACATTTTAATAATAGTTCACACGTCAAAGACAAACCAACAATTCAATGGATGTTATTTTTGCATAACAGTTTACACTCTCAAAACGATTGATTCTCTATCCTAGAACAGTCTTCCTTTTGAAATCAGAAGTTGACTAAGGGTCCAGCCGCTTAGTAGCCTAGATAAAGCATAACACGTTGAGTTAAGGATTAACACAATTGAATAGGAAACGGAATTTGGAGTAAAAAATTCGACAATTATTTATCCAGTATAATGATAAACCTTGTCTAAATGAACCACTAAACTATTGGGGAAACAAGTAGCCTACCATTATAGTATTAGGCTGTTCATGTTCGGTCATGTTGAGACCAAGTAAAAGCGTTCACTGCAGTTTTTTTCCTATCATGACTAGTCTTGACTTTTATCAGGACTGTAGTCTTGACTTGAGACTGGCCTCGTATCGTTCCCTGTTGCTCTTCACAGACGTCACCAATCCCAGCATGCTCTTCGCCAACTGGAGATCGGCCTCAGCGTTCTGCGATGACGCGAAGTCGTAGCTGACAACGGACGTCTGCACCTCATCCAGAACTTGTCCGCGGAACAGTTGTCTCCGGATGTTCTTCTTGTTTCGAAGGACTGCCTCCTGTTCCTTCTGGGTCAGCTCGGCGTTCCGCTGCTGCTCCAGCTCGAACTGTCGCTCGAGGGCCTTGAATGACGAGTAGACCATCGCTTTGACGACCTTCATCCGGGTCTCGCGTAGGGTCCGGTTGAAGCGAACGGGGTTCTGGTTGTAGGAACTGATGCGAGGACCAGACGATAGATCGATCATCAATGGCGACTCAGACTGTCAACATCAAACAGACAATTTCTATATGTCTATTATCAAGTAGGCCTACATGTCTAAATGTAGGCTACCTACGCACTAGGGAGGTTAGACTTCTGCAGATTGACCGTTTATGACCTACTGCTCTTTTATCACTGAATTGATCGAGTGAGTTTCATCATAAACAGGCTCAGCCAATCAAGGCCGTAGCCAGGATTTGATTTCGGGGGGTCTTTCACCAATTTCCCTCCCTAAAAACTGATGACCTTTTTTTAGTCATCCGGCAGAAATCTTCCAAAAATATAACTAATTTATTTATCTTTTTAGTCATCCGACATTCTGTGTTTTTTTGCATTTTCCCCCATTTTGGGGGTGTTTATACTGTAATCAAAATTTAAAGTGACCCTAATTGTTTTAAGTGTCCTAAGCAATGTTCAGAGTAATATATATAGGCCTATAATATAAAATTTAGTTAGTAACTCTAATTAGTGTTCTTAAGTATTCTAAATGTTCTAAATGCTTTGAAACCAAAGCAAGCAAAATTATCTAGTAAGAATAAGCTTACCTGTTAGGGTGAACTAACATAAAGTCGGACACTTTTTCTTCTGACCGACGTCACACCGTAATGGAACGTCATATATACAGGGTGCGCCAAAAAAAAGTAATCCCCTACGGTTTTTTGCCCATATCTTGGTCAAACATATGAATTTTTAAATGAAACTTTACGGTCTTAAAGACAATTCATATTTACACATGATGGCCAGATTTCATAAAAAATATTTCAAACACAACAAAAGTTACACCACTTTTAGTGAGGCCACCCCCCGTTTTTTGACGATTCAAAAACGAAGCGCAACAAAGAGTAGGTTTTTTGCCAATATCATGGCCAGAAGTAAGAATTTCGAAATGAAATTTTACAGGCTCAAAGACAATTCATATTTACACATGATAGCCAGATTTCATCAAAATATTTCAAACACGACAAAAGTTATACCACTTTTAGTGAGGCCACCCACCGTTTTTGACGATTCAAAAACGAAACGCAACAAAAAGTAACAAAAAACGATTTTATTAAGTCTCATCTCAAATAACTGTTGTCAAATGAACTTGGTAGTGCTTCACAACTTGTGTTCAACGTGCCCACCACCAGTGTCAAAACTTCTTTTGAGTCTCTTTGCAAAGTTTTTGATGGACCTATTGATTAATCTGACAGATTCCTTATTTACCAATTTGATTGTCGTCTTGCTAAGTGACTTCTCAGTGACGTGCAGCTAGGCTGGCACTCTGTTCCTTTTTTAAATAGTAATAATAATGATCATCTGGCAATATCAAGGCTACCTGATAACAATTATTTGAGATGAGACTAAATAAAATCGCGTTTTTACTACTTTTTTGTTGCGTTACGTCCTTGAATCGTCAAAAAACGGTGGGTGGCCTCCTTAAAAGTGCCATAACTTTTATTCTGTTTGAAATATTTTGCTGAAATCTGGCCTTCATGTGCAGATATGAACTGTCTTTAAGCCTGTAAAATTTCATTCCGAAATTCTTACTTCCGGCCAAGATATTGGCCAGCATAATTATATTGGTTTTTGTAACTTTTTGTTGCGTCGCGTTTTTGAATCGTCAAAAAACGGTGGGTGGTTTCACTAAAAGTGGCGTAACTTTTGTTCTGTTTGAAATATGTTTTTTTGAAATTTGACCATTGTACGTAAATATGAATTGCCTTTAAGACTGTAAAGTTTCATTTAAAAATTCGCATGTTTGGCCAAGATATGGGCTGAAAACCGTAGGGGATTAATTTTTTGGCGCACCCTGTATACAAAATTTAAAGTTTATTGTATAGCTTATCATCTAATTCAACTAATGCAGTCAGTTAGACTTGGCCAATTCTATACAAACTCGACAAGGAGTGTGCCAAGTACAGCGAGCCAGGGGCTTCTATCCCCCCTAAGCAACCGGGCGCAAACCATCTTCTTCCCCCCCTTTCTGAACCGGCCTTTCTTTATGTATGCAATATAATGTAATCTAGCGCATGGCCTCCTCTAGTGTGGGAATGAAGGTTTGTTTGGAAGGGGACAAACGACCAGACGATCGCCGAAGCATGTGTAGCGCCGAGAAGGGACATGGTATGGGGAGGGAATGTGCCCCTCCCCACAAGAAATTTTTGCGATTTCCGCATTGCAACTTCAGCCTTTTGAGCTGTCCTCTTAGCAAAATTACTCTACTATTTCAGTGGAGGAATTTTTAAAGCACAATGAAATACAATAAAATACAATGTAGGTCCTACATTGTAAGCCCACGTAATAATGATGTTGCTTTAATAAGTGTTCAAGGACCAAATTTGACTGTCTGAAATTTGAAAGATAACATTGGAGAGAAGCCATTTAGTTGTGCAAAATAGTATTTGTATTAATTTTTTTTTCAATTTTAATATGATTGTATTATTTATTAAAAAAGTAAAAACATAACCAGTGGCGGCGCCAGGATTTCAGTTTCGGGGGGCTGAAGTCCCACGGCAAATTTTTTTTAGTCATCGACCAAAATCTCATGAAAATTTTCCATTTTCGCCGCCAAAATTTCTGACGACCTTTTTTTTAGTCATCAGCCGAAAATTGTGGATAGTTCAATGTACAATAATTAAGATGGCCTTTTTAGGGGGCTGAACCTCTTCTAGGGGGGGGCTTAGCCCCCAGCCCCCTAGCACCGCCACTGAACATAACTATAATCACGTAATATAAATTTTTTTATTATGGTATATAGGCCTAATAGCTGTTATAGCAGTTCATGTAATTCAAAAATGCAGATAGTAGCCTAACTAAAAACTGAAAGTGTAATGCAGATAGTAGCCTAACTAAAAACTCAAAGTGTATAAAGTGTATACATTTTGTTAAAAACTATTAGGCCCACCATTTTGTCCAAATTTATGTGGAAGGGAAGTATTTTCTGGGGATCTTCCTCCTAGTGATGCCTATAAATTGAACGCTGCCCTCCATGTCCGACCTTCCCCCCAACCAACGTGAATTTTGGCTGTCTTCTGATTTCCCCCCCTATTTTTCACTGGGCGCAAGCTGCGCCCGCCATGTATAGGGATAGAAGCCCCTGCAGCGAGCTGACTAAATTTGACTTTTCGATTTTTCAGGTAAAGCTGGACACTTTGCTTGGTAAACTCGGACAACATAATATGCCTATATGATCTTATGTTGTTAGAGTCGGACAATCAATAAACTAAACGATTTTCATCAAGATCTGTGCCTAATTTAAGAGTAACTTGAATAAATCAACCAAACGTCAGTAGGCCTACCTACATTTATTATAAAGGTTGCATTAAGGGGCCTACTAAATGTTCAATCGTCACAGGCCGCCACTGTATTCGGTCCAGCAATGTTTGTAACAGTTGACAGAACATTTAAGAGCCGTTTGCAGGACCTTTATTAAGCAACTCGGTGAAGGCTGTGACCTAGACTAGGCCTACTATGGGACCTTCGTACCAGAAGACACACAGGCAGGCATATAGGCCCTACACAAATTAAACTCGACTAGTGGTTCGATCCACGAAAAGTCGAATAGGACATGAACTTTTTTAATTTATGAAACATTTCAAACAAGTGAAAATATATTCATCATCAAAGACCCCACATTCTTCTGCGTATACTTTTGGTAAAACCATATGTAGCGTCGACCTTCACATTTATGCCAATTGTATGGTGAGAATAATTGCTGTGGGAGTAGGCCTAATAGAGGTTCAACCCCCACTAGTCTTTCTTAGGACCCCATAGTAAAGTCCTCATTGCACACTCCAACTCCGCATAAATCGAAGTCTGAATCCCACTTATTTTTCTACACTTCTCATTCTGACCTCGAGGATCGTAAAAATTGCCATATTTAGGCATAGGGTTAATGATACACATAAAGCAGTTTCCTTAGGCCTTTAATATCTCTATATTTTTGTTAACCTTTTTGCCGTGGTTTTGCTATCAGGCAAGTTGTCGTCAAAAGATAACAAATATGAAGCATTAACATGGACCTTGTTTGTCAAAGTCGGACGCATTTCAGCAGGTGTACTAAGTTTGTCCGACTTTGACACACGCATGTTAAATATGCATGTTTCAAAGTCGGACAAAGTTATGGCAAAGTCGGACACATTTCAGCAGGGTAAAATAATTTTGTCCGACTTTGGCACACGCATATATGGTAAAGTCGGACAGCAAACAACTGCAGTTTAAACCATGACGCTAATTCAATATCACTCAAACAAGTTACGCAAACCATATATTATACTGTAATCTCTATGGAAAAAAATTGAAACTCTTCCTCTGAACAATTAACATTGACATAACCCCTTAGCAGTGAAAAAGGGGTTTCATTATGTCAGATTTTAAAACTCTAGAAATCGACATGCATCGAAAGGAGGCGACATCTTAAAATTTAGGCAACGATATCTTCAAGGTTGTGAAGTGTTTATCATTAGATGGACCCTCTGCAAATACAATCTATGAAACAGCCATCTGGTGATCGAAGTGTCTTCTGCGTGGCAGGTCGGCAAAAATTTTGTCCGACTTTGCCTGATGTCCAACTTTATGTTAGTTCACCCTATGTCACTGTTAAAAAAGCAGAAGGAAGTTAATTTGCAAAAACAAATACACGCGGAAGTGGCTTTCTAAAACTTTTCTTCATCTGGGGATGCGATTAATATGGGGAGGGATACATACTCTATTTCGTGACACCGGCACACCTTTTCCTAGAAAAACACTGTTTATGTAGACTATAAATTACACTGTCATCTGGTTAGTGTGCGAGCACCATGGCGCCCTCACATGGGGCAAGAGGGGCACTTGCCCCCCTGGAAAATTGACACTTTTAGCTGCTACTTTTGGGCAAAAAAATTCTTGGTGTTAGAGGATTGATGATACTAATGATGGACAAAGTAAAACTAAAAAAAGCTAAGTTTTGAATAAAACTAAGAAATTTAAGTTTAGAAACCTCTAAAAAATAAACATGCTTTTAATTTTCTGACTACCGGTATTGTATTTTTGAAGCTCTTGCTAAAAACTGTAACCATGACCATTGGGTTCCTCCTAAAACTGGCTTCTCGCCTGTTCAAAAGAATCCATACCGATGCTCATCTGATCCTCGGATCTTCCACCTTCCAATCCTAACGGCTACTCTGCGGCTCTGCCCCCTACGCCCCTCTGACAACCGGACTCGGACCTCTTCTGACTACTATTTGAACAGCCATTTGAACTCGATGAATAAACTAGCGCCTGCGACTGACTTTAGAGTGGTGCTGCACTGCTTTAGAAGTTTACAAATTACAACTAAAATGCTGAGGTGGCTTGACGGAGCATGAATGAAAAATAGGTGTCATTTTTCAAACGACAAGTGGGCTTAGCCTATATTATGCCTACCCCCTTCAGAATCTACTTTTTAGCCACAGCTTTTTGATAATTTTTACTATTGCTTCCCGCTACAGAAACTAGGCCTATTCATGCTAAAACTTATAAAAACGTGAAACTGAGAAATATGCAGTAAGAAACTCTATGAAAAATACCCATGCATCTTCCTAATTTCTTGTTTTGCATATTTCAACCTCTTGCAACAAATCTTTTTAGCCGCGTGCCCATCGCATTTCGCCCCCTCCTGCAAAAATTCATGCGAGCGCCCATGGCGAGTACCTCTGAGTGCAAGTGCATCCAGAGTAGTGTGGAATTAATTTCTGAGAGACTTGCCTATTAACGCCGCCGGTACGCCAGGGCACCATCGCACTATAATAGGCTACTGCTAGTCTACTACCCATATATGAATGGGTGCCACACGATCCAAGACCCCAGATGAACCGAGAATCCGAGATCCGCTCGCTGTCTAACACAGAGGACGTGGGATGATGGGATGTAGGCTGCACTGCTACTAATGTTGATGAACGAGATGCAGTGGCGGAGACCTAGGGGGGGACAGGGGGGGACGGTCCCCCCCAATGGCGGCGTTGGGGGGGACGGCCCATGCATTTGTCCCCCCCAATGTTTAAGCGTTAGGACATGTACACAAACACGTCAGTAGAGTTCTAGAGAAAAAAAACTTTAGCAGATGAAGTTCATATTTCTAATGATTTGAATTCCCGGGCAATCCAGGCTCTAACCAATAGTTATTTAGTCC
This sequence comes from Lumbricus terrestris, assembly GCA_949752735.1. NCBI lineage: Eukaryota > Metazoa > Annelida > Clitellata > Crassiclitellata > Lumbricidae > Lumbricus > Lumbricus terrestris. The sequence continues at coordinate 2,073,615 of OX457045.1, forward strand.
CACGTTGAATAGTTTGTGAACATTATACTCTGTGGATAAGATACCTCTTTTAAAGTATCACCGGTTATTATAAAAGCCTTGCCAACACCCAACGTCACAACTGATATAAAATTTATGGACTCCATCAGGAAAAGAGCAGTTCTAATTACCCGACTTAGGATGTGTCATTTCCGTAATAACACTTGGCTGAAACTGAAAGTGTTAGGTAAAAGCACAACATACCAGTGTTCTAAATGCCAATTGCCTGAAACAACTGAGCATGTGCTGCTTGCGTGTATAAAGAATGATATATCAGTTTTACTACTTAAAAAATGCGAGGAGAAAAAAAGTAGAATGCACTGTTAAAAATCTTTAAAGACGTCAACAGCCTTTGTAGCTATAAGATGCCGTTAAACTTCTGATTAATAATAATAAATAACGCCACAACGTCATAATCGGGCTTCTGCTACATTCCCTACAGGCTTCCTTCAGGCTCGAATCAACCTCCAGTTGGACATTGGGAATAATATGGAAAGTAAGTAAGTTAGTATGTAAGTATTTTGTTTATTTCTCCTCAGGAAAACGAACAATGGGACATAGAACATCGTTATTATACATCGGATTAACAATAGGTAATAAAAACGTACGATTTAAAATCCCAAGGAAAATAAAATATAATTACTAAACTATTATCATCAAACAAATTAACTATTATCTTTTTAAACACAGAATTCCAATTGGAGATGTCTCTTACACACCTCTTTTAACTTTACTAAACTATTATCATCAAACAAATTAACTATTATTTTTTAACGGAGATTTCCAATTGGATGTCACTTACACACCTCTTTTAACTTTACTAAACTATCATCATCAAACAAGTTAATTAATTAATTAATTAAGAGAATTCCAATTGGATGTCTCTTACACACCTCTTTTAACTTTACTAAACAAATATCATCAAGCAAATTAACTATTATTTTTTTAACGGAGAATTCCAATTGGATGTCTCTAACACACCTCTTTTGACTTTACTAAACTATTATCATCAAACAAGTTAACTATTTTTTACAGAGAATAAAGTTGGAGATGTCTCTTGCACACCTTTTTTTAACTTTACTAAACTATTATCATCAAACAAGTTAACTTTTATTTTTAAACAGAGAATTCCAATTGGAGTTGTTTCTTACACACCTCTTTTAACTTTACTAAACTATTATCATCAAACAAATTAACTATTATTTTTTTTAACAGAGAATTCCAATTGGATGTCTCTTACACTCCTCTTTTAACTTTACTAGACTATTATCATCAAACAAGTTAACTATTGTTTTTTAACAGAGAATTCCAATTGGATGTCTCTTACACACCTCTTTTAACTTTACTAGACTATTATCATCAAACAAGTTAACTATTATTTTTTAAAGAGATAAATCCTATTGGAGATGTCTCTTACACAACTCTTTTAACTTTACTAAACTATCATCATCAAATAAGTTAACTATTAGTTTTTAACAGAGAACTCCAATTGGAGATGTCTCTTACACGACTCTTTTAATTTTACTAAACTTATATCATCAGACAAGTTAACTATTATTTTTAAACAGAGAATTCCAATTGGAGTTGTTTCTTACACACCTCTTTTAACTTTACTAAACTATTATCATCAAACAAATTAACTATTATTTTTTTTAACAGAGAAGTCCAATTGGATGTCTCTTACACACCTCTTTTAACTTACTAGACTATTATCATCAAACAAGTTAACTATTATTTTTTTAAAGAGATAATTCCTATTGGACTCTTGGAGATGTCTTTTACACACCTATTTTAACTTTACTAAACAATTATCAATTCAAAGCATATCGACATTGGAGGGGGGCACTTTTGAAGTCTTAAACAAAAACTATAAGCACTAAAATGACGAGGAAATTTGCAAATATGACTGCCTGAAATGCTACCATTGTAGTGCTGAAAATCGAAATGTCTCGAAGTTTGGGGGCATATCTCCCTGCCCAAACCCTCCCCTGCTAGGCGCTTCGTGCCTCGTCGATCGTCATTCGGCCGCTCGTCCGTCCCCCCCAAAGTTCGGACCAGGTCTCCGCCTATGACGAGATGTAAACGTTTCATATTTTCTTCTTATTGTTATTAGCATTGATATTACTTATAGGCCTACTACTGCTATTAGGCCTACTATACTAGTACCACTACCACCACCATTACCACCACTAATAATACTAGCCTACTGTTACTAATTATAGGGCTACTGCCATTATTATTATTTTATTATTATTATTTTCATTATTATAGGCTGCATCTAATTATTTCTTCGTGTAACTGACAAATTCATTTATAGACTAAATTAGTATAATTGCTATTATTATCATTATCATTATTATAAGTATTATCAGCGTCAGTGGCTTAGCCAGGAATTTATGATGGGGGGGTTATGGCCTGGCCGAATTCCTTTCCTGACACCAACCCAACAGTGCTACATTAAACAAGAAGGGAATTAAGTAAAGGGAATAATGTAAAAACAATTGTTACTACCAACAATTGTTTTTCGTATTCAAATGCATAAATAACCTTTTAAAAAACCTTTTCTTAAACCAATGGGGTTTTAACCCCCCGAAACTCCCATTGTCTACGCCACTGATTAGCGTATTAGGCCTAGAGAATTCTGATGAAATTCGAACCTGTGTTGATTGCTGAAGAGGGTTGATCGCTGATTCATTGAAGCTCTGATCATTGATGTCCTCAACCTCCTTCTCCTCCTCCATGTTCTTCCAAGGTGTGACCATTCTTACCCGCGATGAACAAAGCCGATCTGGAGTGGGATAGAGAGGTAGAACATGTGAGGAAGACATTTCCAGCTGAGTAGGAATATGATTCCTCCTATATGACAGGCAGCAACGGAGAACGTCACTTACAATCCAATCTAATCTAATCTACTCTAATCTAGCCTAATCTTACTTAGTGTTATTCTAATCTTATGGGATCGATTCCAACTCGGTGTAATCTATATAAATAAAAATGTAAAAAGTGACTGTTTGTTACCTCGGCTCTCGGAAAGTTCTTAACCGATTGCTTTGAAAATTTTCGCAAACCGTTCCATTCGAACATCAGCGGTTTTTTATGCCTTTTGGGAAAAAGCGCAATCTTTACGACCAAAAAACACAACTTTTAAATCATGTCCAGCGATTCCGATTTCAATTTCCATCCCACGTTGCTTACAATGCGGCCTTTTTATAACGTGCGGCCTTTTATAGCGCATTTATAGCTTTCTACAAAATCAACCATATCGGAAACTTATTCACCTATTGCTTTCAAATGTTCATACAACAAAACGAGCGGGTTTTTATAGGCTTCTTTGTAAAAAAAAGCGCAATCTGCGCGTCTGTTTATAGCGAATGTATGTAACTGCATGTCGGTTTTTACAAAATCAATTAAGGATCTCGGAAAGTTTTACCGACGAACGGACGGACGGACGGACAACGGAGCGAAAGAGAGGGGTGAGTGAGGAAGGGAGGGAGGGAGCAGGAGAAAGAGGGAGGGGAGGGAGAAAGGGGGAGGGAGGGAGCGAGTGGAGTGATGGAGGAAACGGGAGGGAGGGTGAGCCAGAGGAAGGGTAGCGGAGGAGAGGGATAGGAGGGGAGGGAGGAGAGGGGAGGCAGGGGAAGGAGGGTAGGGAGGGAGGCTGGGAGGGTCTTTTCAGCCAGAGCAACGCGTGGCCGGGTACAGCTAGTCTAAAATAAAAATATCAGAATGTGTTATAATTTTCTTCTCAACAATCAGTGTTAGGCTACATGGTTGTTTTAAAGGAATTTTTAGAACTGCACAGCCCCTTCTTTCCTTTCCCATCATCCATGGGGGCCCGGTAGAGTAGTGGTTAACACGCTGGCCAAGAGTGCGAGAGGTAGCAGGTTCGAGCCCCCGTTGGGCGGACATGCTTTGTAGGCTGCCATTGGCGCCGTGTAATTACAAACAGGGGCGCAACCAGAAAATTTTCCTGGGGGTGCTCAGAATTTTAATTGTAAACGCCGAAGGTCCGAACAGCGAGTGCCGAAGGCACGAAGCAAATGCGGACTAGGGGGTCTGAGGGAGCGTCGTAAGCTCCCCGGCGGGGTCTGTGGCGGAGCCCCAGAAACCAACGCATTTTTTTACTTTTAGCATCAGCTAGAGCGCGTTTCAGACTCTTGTTTGCCAGCTGTATTTTTGAGCGATAAAGTCATGAAAACTTACAAAGGGCTTTAGTCCTTCTATGCCCGCGAGAATTAATAACCAGTGTTTAATCTAGCCCCTCCCTCAATAACCTGTGTTTTTTCTATAGTCCCTTCTTTGGGAATCAAGGTTTCTGGGGAAAGGCGAGCATCCTACGGAAAATCTCCGAAGCACGTGGCGCCGAGAGGGCAAGGGCTTTGGGAGAGGATGTGCCCCTCCACATCAGAAAATTTATAATTTACACACTGCAATGTCAGCAATTTAAGTTGTCATCTAAATCAAAATTGCTATACTATTTCATTGCTGACAAGAGGCGTCTAAATTTCAATGAATACACTCACAATTATAAAAAATTCTGATTTTCCACGTTTATTATGGTACCATTCTAAGATGTCAACTTGGCAAAATAACTCTTTTATTTCCGTGCTGATAAAAAAGAGCGATTTCAGATTTCAACATAGTCCTAGAATAGGAATGGGTTTGGGCAGGGGATGTGACTCCTCATCAGCATAGAATTTTTTTTATTTCCACACTGCAATGGTATCATTTTAGGGTGTCATTTTAGTGAAATTTATCATGATTTCATTGCTGAAAGACATGGTGTAAGATTGTTTTATTTTTTAATTTCCATACTGTAATTGTAGGCTTTTAAGCTGTCATCTTAATAAAATTACTCATTTTCAATGCTGAGAGTCATAGATTTTAATATAAAATTTCAGAATGTTGCCTCACATTTACTTAAAAAATTTTAGGATTTGCACAGTGCACCGTGACTTTTAAAGCTGTCATTTTTACAAAATAACTCATGATTTTAGTGCTCAGAGATGTGATATAAGATTCCAATAAATGCCCCTCCCATCGTCTAAGAATTGTTTTTTTAATCTACACACACTCTAATGACAGCGTTTTAGGCTGTCGTCTTAACCAAATTGCTCATTATGGATAAACAGTGGATAACATCGCAGAAATTTGTAATAATATTAATTAAGTATTTATGACATTTTGGGGATATATGCATTTCCGTCCCCTTACCTGGTAGGTAGGCCCACTATCAATTAAGTCGTTACATATAATCAATAAATTGGTGAGATATTGTAATGTAAAGGCACAGGATGGGCAAATTCTCGAGACCCAGACAAACTCAGGTAGACCAGCTAAACGCTAAAATCAAGTGCTTTATGAACCATGAATTTGACTAAAATTATAATATCGAAGAATGAAGGAACTTGCTTGATTGTGTAATCTGAAAGATTGAAAGACCAAAAGACCCCTACCCCCCCCACCCCACCCCACTAAAACTCATCGGATTTGTAAAAATTGCGTGGGTCACCTTTTTAGCCCTGGGGGTGCTTGAGCACTCCCCTAGTTGCGCCACTGATTACAAAGCTGTCTGTTCAGTTGGTAGTTACATGTAAGTTTAATTAAGATTACTGCATAACATGTAAATGTAAAGCGCAGTGCGTCTTGCAGGCGTTTAATTAAAGAAAATATATTGTTATTATATTATTTATGGTAAATTATTTCCAATCGGAGGACAATGACCTCTTTTGCTAGTTTTAACTGTTCATAAGTGCGTCTACAACTGCACAAATCCATTTAGAACTGCACATTTGTGTACAACTGCACGTTAAAAAGCCCTGCAATGTTATTTTGATGCTCCGCTGACCCTGCTCGTTAACCGTGCAGTTGTCTATCAAAGAAAACGTTTCCAGCGTAATGTGAAACAACCTGGCGCAATAATCTCTTAAATAGGCTTATGCGTCCATTTAAATACCTGTATCTGGTTGCGTTTAATATCCTGTTACACCTGAAACTCTGACGATCGCGTTCCTGCTGCTAAATGCGCTGAAACGCTGGAGCAAACGATTCAGGATATCCGAGACAACATGCAGCCATGCGATCTATCGGGAGACGAAGCCATTGAAAGCGCTGGCAACGGTTGCTGGACACCAACACCAACAATAGAACCGAACGTTAATCACCAACGTGGTATGCAACATTTGTCTAACCATGCCTTCGTAACGACAACGATGATAGGCGTTCGTTAAACAACGACCAGTATCGATCGATCTGTCCTATTATTCTCAGATGGATGCGTTCTTTCATTCCCACACAAAAGGTGGCGTGCTAGACAATAGACCAGGGGTCTCAAACACGCGGCCCGCGGGCCGCATGCGGCCCGCGAACCCGATTAATGCGGCCCGCGAACAGCTTCCTGGTTTTTGATTTGTTAAAGTTAGAAATCGGTTTAAAAGAATTTTGCAGTTCTTTTACGATTTGAACCAATGTTTAAACTTTCTACTCCTTTTGATTGGACATAGAATTCATAACAGGAGATAGGCCCATAGGCAAATGCAGATGGGGTTAGTAGCCCTTCAGTGCGATGTAACGCCGAAACAGAGGAATGCATAGCAAAGTTTGTATGCCGGTGTCACAAAATATAGTATCCCCGGAATAATCGTATCTCCCCAGATGATAAGGAGAAGTTGAAAAATGTCAATTCCGCGTGTATTTATTTTTGCAAGTTAACTTCCATTTGCAATGACACTAACAGGTAGGCTGGTAGGCCCTATGTTTATTCCTATAGTTTTGGTGACCTTGGTTTAGAGGACTTAAAGAACGTTTAGAACACCTAAGAACACTCAGAATCTCTAGGCCTAACTAAATTCGAGTTGAAGTACTCTGAACATTGCTTAGGATACTTTAATAAATTAGTCATTCTAGATATTGATTACAGCATAATTTCTTTAATTATAGCGCCCACGAATTTTTCGATAATTGGGATAGAATGGTTTTCCATTTTTGTTTGTAGTACCATTTTAGTTACACTTAAAATATAATAGTATGTGAATTTTACAGGGCTATATCATCATTACAGTATTGTATGCGGCAATGACACATAACTAATTCCAGTTTCACGTGCACGATTAGCCTATATTTTTATGTTGCGGCCCGCGAGTCATTCGAAATTTCCAAATGCGGCCCACATGCTGACTTGAGTTTGAGACCTCTGCAATAGACAATGCGCAGTCACGCAGCTCGGCTGCAGATCAATGACCGCGGATGCAGCGTCGCTACATCTAACCCCTCCCAATTATTTCCAGTTCAATAATATCTCGCAAACGCGTCATGCGATTATACCAACTGTAAAACTAAGGTAACGCTAAAACCGTTTGCACTGCTGATATGTATGAGCACCTTCCTGAGCTCATAATTATTAGCACCTTTAGATTTATTGCATCCGCTATAATTCATAGTGAAGTGCCTTGTGCCAGCAATTCATCATCAAATGCAAATATTGCAAGGCCTATGCTAATTGCTTATGCCATGAAAAACGGATACCTTCACTAATTTGATTGATCCAACTGATTCGATTGACGCCTCGTGTTCTATTAGACTATAGAGGCGCTGTAGAAGTTATTAGACTATAGTTACGACTTGAAACTGCACAGGCCTTTGTATATCCTAAACTGCGAACCACTCACGCTTTGCGCTGTTGGTTATAATAGCCTACCTGCTGCGTAGAAACTCTAGAACAAGCTGGACGGCCGGTGACACGAAACGGAGTATCCCCCCTGAAAGCTATCCGGGGGGATGACTTAATCTATCCCCTGGATGGAATTAACCGGTCTATACAATCCGGGGGAAGAACCAGTCTATTTCCTTTTTTGAAAAATGCGCATAATAAAAAGAATTATGCTGTAATCAAAATTTAAAGTGACTCTAATTGTTTTAAGTGTCCTAGGCATTGCTCAGATAAAGGCAACTCGAATTTATTTAGTGTCTCTGAGTGTTCTTAAGTGTTTTAAATGTGTTAAGTGCTCCAAAAACAGGGCAAAACAAATTATCTAGTAGGAATAAACATACCTGTTAGTGTCATTTTTCAAAACAAAGCAGATGAAAATTAATTTACAAAACAAAATACAAGCGGAAGCGGTTTTTTCGACTTTTTTAAATTTGGGGGGATACAATTAATAAGGGGTAATACTCTATTTCGTGACACCGGCGCAAATAGACGCAGATCCGTTAGCACAAGACAAATGCAGGCGCGTCATTCATGTGAATAGAAGATAGAACGAAACGTTCGCTATTCAGGTCTAACAATGAAAGAGCATGCGGACATGCGCACATACATGCATACATACATGCATACATACATACATGCATACATAGATGCATTACATACATGTATGCATACATGTATCATGCATACATAGATGCATGCATAGATCGAAATATGCCTATTTGCAATACATGCGTCATAGACCTATGTATGGATACATGCATCCGTACATACATATACACGCAAAACATACCTAAGATCTTGCATATCTTGGCATGGATGCATACTTGCATACATAGTGAATATTCATGCTACATACATATATACATACATTCATACATACATACATATTTACATAATGTACCAGCTGGGGTATGCATGAAATAAATTGCACAGGTATATACACACATGATACATGTATGTATGTGTTTGTGTGTCTCATCCATAATGAGCCAATTTTTGCATTACGTGCAATATCCTAACCCGCAACCATCAATAATCGTATAGCCTACTCTTAGCAGTTATCTGAACTTCCTGCCATGGAGAATCCTGAAGGCCTCTAAGTCTTATCCAAAATAGACTCGTATAATTATAGACATCGATTAATTAGTTTTGCGGTGAATATTTAGACATCACCCGAGCGATTATCTTTTGCTATCGACCTCACATTATATCAGAACATAGGCTGTTGCGAAGTCTCTTATAATATAAACAACTCCGATGTTTCTCTGGTCTGCGTATATTAATAGAACTTGACAGTGTCACCTATGGTAGGCTAACATTACAGATTCTTGTTCAACTGCACGCGTTGTCCATAAGTATTTCCTCAAACTAGCAAAGGTTGCGTTGAAGAAATAGAAAATCAAGGTAGGATAATGTAATTAATAAGCTCGGTTAATTCGCTTCTCGGGCGGAACGGACTCAGACATTGAATCCATTTAAAAAACTTTCATTAAATCCAGTTATAAAACTTTGGACTGAAGGAAGTCAGGGAGTAAGGTTATAAAACAGGTAGTTTTGTAAATAGCTTTGACGAAATATCGGCCTACATTTCCTTCCATTTGTAAATGTATACGTGTTCATAGGCTCTATATGTATTTTATAAGATATATATATATATATATATATATATATATATATATATATATATATACGTGTTTCAAACGTTCGGCAAATACCTCCGTTGTCTTTACCTGAGCGAAATTTTTGAAGCCAATAATTATTGTAAAAGAGCAAGGACAGAACAAAGCCTACTGCATGCAAGTTCACTCCAAATTTTGACTGCAGCTCTCTCTGTCTCTGTCTGTCTGTCTATCTGTCTATCTGTCTCTGTCTTTCTCTCAACTTAAGTTAATTGAAGCGCAACATCTGACTCCATATTAGATATTAGATTTGTTATCACGCTAAAATATTTGTGTGCACATATAAATATATATATATATACATGTATAGCCTATGTATATTATATGAACACTTAACTAAACTGAAATAGCAAACTACTTTTCATTACAAATTTTAATTAACTAAATAAATTTTCAGTGGCTGAAGAGGGTCCTGAAAACGCCAATGAATGGACCTATATTATATATGATTATATATTATATATTTATAATATATATCTGTTATTATTTGTGCTCTTTGTAGATGTGCCTGTGTTGCTGCGCAGTGAAATGGGAAGTATCCGTGTCTCCTGACGATAATAACGACGATGCAAACACGCCACAGAATGGCGCAGCTTCTAATGATGACGACATGTCTGATGATAACGAGTCGGAAGTTGTCGTCACGAATCAACCAAATCAACCAAATCAACCGAAAGGTTAAGAAACGACGACGGGCGACAAAGAAGAATTTTTCAAACTGATACAAACACAGAAAATAAAATGATGTAAAATGATGAGCGATAATTGGTTAAGCTGACATCGTCGCTGAATTTGTGATTGTACAAAGGGTTTTTATATATTTATATAATAATTAGAGTGCTTGTGGGGAAGTTCGACACATTAAGCATTTTTGCGAATTTTCTAGGCTAAAACGAGATCATAAAATTCTAACAAAAATACTTTATAGCAGTACTATATCTCCTTAAGCAAAAGCAATAACAATTTAATCCTTGCAGTTTATTTCTTGGAATTACAAGCACCTTTTCTGGGGGCTACAAATTGTCGAATTTACCCTCACTGTGGGGGGAATTCCGACAGTTACTGTCTGTCACTGGTATCAGTATTTACAACGTGTGCAGTTTAGATAAATGTCATTGACAGCATATGTACACGTCTCATGAAACCAACGTCCACATATCTGGCACCTTATCCATTCTTCTTCCTGGTTCTTGGGTGGATCAAAATATGAACAACCACATGGAGCAAAGAGTAATTACATGGATCACTGACATCGTTAGCATTGGTATTATAATCCATGCATACGTACATAACACATACATAGACCTACATACATGCACACATAGGCCTACATACAAACATACATACATACATACATATTAGGGTGTCCCACGATTGCACAGGAAAAATATTTTTCTTGAAACTTGAAATGCAGTCCCTCCAAAAAGTTTCCTTATGGTCCTATGATAGTACCTGCCAAATTTCTGGACATTTTGAAAATATTTAGAGGCCGCTCAAAGCTCACATATAATATGTGAGAGTTGTCACAAATTATACGTGCGACATATAGGCCTATGAGTTTGAAATTTTCGGAGGTCCACACTTTGATCCCACTAGCGTGCTTATGTATTGCTTAATAACCTTATATTGCTCTGAAATACTAAAATCTACAAATATGCAACCTTATTGTATTTGCGAATGAGGTTTTTCAAGCATAAGGACGACAGTTAAGCTCTCGAGCAAACGAATGATGTAAATGTCGTGCACTAGGATTGCAGGTCGCTACCTCCACATGGCAATCATCAGTGGAGTAGAAATGAATAAGGTTAACAGATTGTCAGTCTGATTTTTCTCTAGTTGGTGGAAGTAGCCTACAAACATGTTGGTGTGCTAAAGTTGACCTCTGGACCAGGACAGGAATCAACGGTTGCAGTTTGAACCTTTTGAAGTCGTGAAAGTGTGATGCATTAGGCCTAATTATTGGCAAATGCTTTGAGACAACGGCTTTCAATAACTGCATATTAAATAGAGTTTGCAATGCCTTGCACCCTTCTACATCAGCCATCAGTCGTAACATCTTGTTAACATCACAGAAATCTTTTAAGTCCAGTTGCCTGGTGCATTCTTTGTGTCCTTGGTAAAAATTTGTCCATCAATGGTCTGTAATTAAGCTCTGCAAGCCATTTAAAGATGAATGCTCCAATCTGGTTCACCATCAACCAAACCCTCGACCAATGCTACTGCAGTCTGCATCTAACAAATCATAAGAATTCATTACTGAACAGCTTTAGCGTGGCCATACTCGAAATATGACTATCAAGAATTTTCAAAACTCTTGGTATTCATGGTTGGATTGAACAATTCGGTAGCATTTCGCAAGCCTGTTGCCATCACAGAGCAAGTTGGATGGGTAAGGCAATATAGATCTAATTGCTTTATGATGGAAACGAATCACATATACAGTTGACGACCGTGAATTACAGGGCATCCAACCCAAACAAGTCTCAGATTTGTGATTGACATCTACAGTCAGGCGGTGTTCTCATGTAGAGTCACTGCTCTCTTTGAATTAATCCATAGCTTTATAATTCTGGCAATGCTGCTCTAGATGACAAGCCTGAAAATGATGCAACATCATTCTTGGTATACCAGCACCTAAGATATAAGAGATAGCAATTCTCTCTGTTCTTTCAGTGAGTTCTCATTAATGTGGAATAACGGGGTTATCTCTTCCTAAAAGTTTTTCCCAAACCATGCTGCGTTCAAATATAGTTTTCTCGATCTTTCGGTGAAAGAGTGGCGAGATAGCCAATCGTATAAGACCACGTGTGATTTTTCATAACGTTGGTCTGTGTAAATGACTGTGCTGAACAAACATGACGCAGCTTTGATACAGAATTTCAGCTCAACGATAACGAAGAACGTAGATCGGAGACAATTTCTCGTACAGGTTGTCGAAAAACACAGGCACATGTTTTCTAACCACAATTGTGACAATCTTGTTGACATGTGTAAATGTAGAACGTAGAACTGAAGAACAATTTGAGTGCAGTGATGTAGAATCAGCAGATCAGTATGAGAATAGTAAAAAAATAACGGTCCAGACGTTGATTTGTTGTGTAGCTGCATGGGGTGTGCAATTAAAACTTTACTGTGTGGTCCTAGGACAAATAGGGGTTGAACCTCACAGCCCCCTCAGAATTTCTTACTATGAAGCAGATGAAGGTATGGAGGAGCTAAAACCACGACTTGTTACATTATCAAGAGTTTGTAATGACTACTCCCAATGATTAGTTGTGTGTGCACTGATATTGTGTCCAAAGTTCAAAAATCTCAAATTTTTCTCGATTTTGCATTTTTTGAGCATAAGACTATGCCCAAAATATCCATTGTATCCAATAAAGTTAAATACCTGTTAATTCTACCATTCACGAGCTTTCCAAGGGTAGTAAATTTGTTATAATAGGATCAACGATTGGGATATAAAGGCATTTAGAAGTTGGACACATCAGGCGCAAATTATGCCAATATGGGTTAAATTTGGGCGGCTTTAGCCACCCCTAAATATTTTTTTAGTGTCATAAAACTTTACAGGTGTTATTATGGGACCATATGGAAACTTTTTAGGGGGACTGCATTTCAAGTTTCTAGAAAAATATTTGTTGGGACACCCTAATACATATATACATACATACATACATACATACATACATACATACATACATACATACATACATACATACACACACATACATACATACATACATACATACATACATACATACATACATACATACATACATACATACATACATACATACATACACACATACATACATACATACATACATACATACATACATACATACATACATACATACATACATACATACATACATACATACATACATACATACATGCATACATACATACTACATAGTTACATACATACATACATACCTAATACATACATATATACATACATACATGCATGCATACATACATACATACATACAATGCATACATACATGCCGTGCATACATACATGTATGCATACATACATGCATGGTGAATTAACAGCAAGTCCATATTGGATACATAATGTTTTGTATAAATTAAGTCTGTCTTCTTGAACATCTCTTGTAGGCAAAAAATTAACCAGACTTTCGTTTTATAGACATTTTGCATATACAGTAATGATACACGCATAAAACAAATCACATAATCCCACGTATATGCATGAGTTGTACACTGTCGAACTTACCCCAATCAGAGGTGTCGAACTTACCCGAACTTGGGTGGAAGTTCGACAGGTCACTTATTCGGCGACCCACTGTGTAATGAGCACTATGCATCCTACCAGCCTACTTTTCATTGTCATTAGACGTAGTTCAAGAATTGACAACAATAAAATCTCCATCGAGATGAGCGATATGCAAATAAACTCTTAACATGATTTTACATTGCGCAGTCGGATGCATTGATCATTTATCAGGTGCACTGATTTAGCTCAGGGTTTCGCGGATTGCATGTGGTCAAATTTTAATTCGAGTTGGCCAAAATAACAACTAAAGAAAGCTTTATTAAAAAATATATTCACAAATGACGTGTCTTTAAAGTTCGTGAGTAAGTAAGCAAAACAGTTACGTCTGTCGAACTTCCCTCCAGTGTCGGACTTCCCCCCAAGCACTCTATATATAAGTAATTTTGTCTTTCAGTTTTATTTAAGATGCGAACATTAAGTCTTGTAGTGGTACGAACGTTTTTATCGATTCAAATGGTTTTCGGACGTGGAGTAGAGATGGGCTAAAGGCCCTTTTACGGTTTTTGCTAATTTACAACGCGAGTAGCCTAATAGTTTTTCAGGTAGGCCTATGACATTATTGTAAGATCAAGTGCTGAATGTCCCAAATAAAGTTCTATTGTGTTCGAAACAATTCCCCAATGGATGGCATTAAAAAAATATTAAAAACAAGGCACTTCAAAGGGGTTTGCCCCGCCCTGGGGCAAAGCGACCCCTTGTTGTCCCATTTGTATTTTCTTAAAACCGTTGTGACCTCCAAAACCTAAAATCACTTTAAAGAGGTACCATGCTTTACTTGACTTTAAGAGTATAATATAGGACTGCATATCTGTTCTTTTTAGCACAAGAATAAAATAATAAGAATGGATCTGCATACAATCAGATAGGCTATAATATATATGCCTACCAAGGGCGTTTTGATTCCAGGTCAACGCAAACTATAGGGACGTTTTGCCCCGCTTGGTGCTACCCTGGGGATTGCCTATTGTTATAAAAATTCTATATAAGTCTACTTTAGTCACATGTGTTGTGCAAAGTAATTCGACAAATTATGGTATACTTTCAACTTATTTGTTATAATGCATGACTATGCCTTGCATTTTGTCATCATTAATACTGCGATGATAGGCGTCCATTTAACAATCACCGATTATCGTTCTGTCCTATTGTTCTCGAACGGATCGTTCTATAATTCCGACATAAAAGGCCGTTCCATATGTATACAAAAGTATACAATAGTATACAATAGCATACAATAGCATACAATAGTATGCATATGTAAGCTTATTCAATCATGAGTCGAATTTTGAATTGCGTGCAATATCCTATAATAACCCATAACCGATAATTAATCTTATTTATCAGTTGACTGAACTTCCTGGATAGACCTGAAGGCCTAAGCCTAAAGATTAAGCCTAAGGCCTATGTCTAACACCTAAGCCTAAGGCCAAAGCCTAAAATCTAAGTCTAAGGACTATAAGTAGGCCTATATATATAGGTCTATAGAAACCGATTAATTAGTTTAGCGATAAATAATTGGACATCACCCTGGCGATTATCTTTCCAATCGACCTCACAGAATATTTAATCAGAAAAGATGAAGATCTGAAGTCACCTATATGCATAATATTGCATATAGATAACTCCGATGTTTTATCGAGTCAGAGTGGACGACAGGGTTTCTCAGCTATTATCAATAGGTTCAACCGAGTTGTCCATAAAGAATTTTCATTAACATATTAAGCAAAAGTTGCTTAAAAGAAATCGAAAATCAAGGTAGGCCTTTGTCCGTTAATTCGCTTCTCGGGTGCAATGACCTCAAACACTGAATGCGTTTATACACCGTGTCTCAAAAAAACCTGTGCAAAATTGTTTTTGTCAGAACTTCGTCAAATTTCCACCAATCTTAATAACTTTTGGTAGTTAGACGGCAAAGTGGCTGAAATTCCATGTTATATATAAAATTTCCACCTCACCTGACTCATTTCACCGCACTACCTTGTTAAACACAGATGTGCCAATTTTTCATATAACGCTTAAATTTTATTACCTGAAACAAACTATCTGACGACTGAATTAGCACGCAGTAAAGTAAAATATGGTTTACTTAGCAGAGTGTTTTAATAGCTATGACAGATCTGCTTAAAAGTGTTAGAATTGGTGCTCGAAATGTGCCCCGAATACAAGGACACAAGCTCTTAGACGACGATGCAACTGGCCGATAGCAGCATCAACGATCGACTGGTCAAAGCGCGCCCACTCGTCAAGCAGGAGCTTTTTGAGTTCGTCGACGTTGGCTATTCTGGACCGGTAAACCTCCTGCAGCACATTCCATATGCTATAGTCGACTGGGTTAAGATCCAGTGAATTCGGTGACCACCATTGTTGGAGGGATGAAGTCGGGCGTCTCTCGCTCCAGGAAAGAGACAGTATCGCGCGCTTGATGCGCCGGGGCGCCATCCTGTTGAAAGACAATAAACTCGCCCTGCCATGGGATATCCGGCGTATGTCTGAAGGCATCTTCTGGGCAAGAAGGTTGTCGCGATAGTAGGCCTATGCCCCATTCACTTTGACATCCGGCTCGATGCAATGGATTTCAGTGCTTCGAGACGCCGTTTTATGAAAAATTGATACATCTGTGTTTAACAAGGTAGTGCGGGGATATGAATTAGGTGAGGTGGAAAATTTATATATAGCATAAAATTTCAGCCATTTTGCCGTCTACCTACCAAAAGTTACTAAGTTTGGTGGAAACTTGACGAAGTTCTGACAAAAACAATTCTGCACAGTTTTTTTTGAGACACGGTGTAGATATTATTTGGATTTAACGAATTTTGTTGATCGCTTTGACGAGATAGGCCTAGGCCTATACATATCATTTCATTTGTGGGCTGCGTTTTTCAAAGGTTCTGTTAAATCTCCTTGTACTAGGCCTATATTTATTTAGGTGAAAATTGTTGAAGCGAATATTTGAAGAAAAACAAACAAACAAACAAGGATATAATTATTATGTGCAGATATACTGCATGCTCACTCCAAATTTTAATAACATCTTTCTGTCTCTGGTTCTGTCTCTTCTCTGTCTCTCTATCTGCCTGCCCGTCTGTCTGTATGTCTGTCTTTCTCTTTGTCTCTGTCTCTGTCTTTGCCTCTGTCTCTCTTTGTCCGTCTCTCTGTCTCTCTGTCTCTCTGTCTCTGTCTCTGTCTCTCTCTGTCTCTCTCTGTCTCTCTGTCTCTCTCTGTCTCTCTCTGTCTCTCTCTGTCTCTCTGTCTCTCTCTCTCTCTCTCTCTCTCTCTCTCTCTCTCTCTCTCTATATATATATATATATATATATATATATATATATATTGAGTATATATATATACTCAAAAATTAAATTGAAATGCGACTACTGACTCCGTATTTTAATAGTGATCTCAGTCTTTTTTCTGTATAATTATATAAGATGCTGAGACGATGCTACGTCTGACAAACAAAACCCCGCCATCGATCAATTAGGCTCTACATCTGTTTTATTGTGTGTGCTTGTTGTAGATGTGCCTGTGCTGCTGTGCACTTTGTAAGAGTTGTGCTTGTCTGAAATGTCTTTGCTGCTGTTGTCCCGATTGCTGTCCTGACGATGACGATGCAAACACACAGAATCACAACAATTCTAATAATGTCACCATGAATAACATCAAGGAGGAGGAGCCAGAAGTTGTTACGAATCAACCAAAATGATAAGAAATGACGACGGACGATAAAAGAAGGATCTGAACTTTCTACAAATATGTGCAAAAATGATGCTAAGCTTGCAACGTCGTTAAATTTAGCCTATAATAAATTAATAATTATTATACAAATGGTTTATATATTTCTTATAAGTAGGCCTATATTTTGTCGGTTCAGTTTTATTTAGGATGATGCGAACATTAAGTCATGTATATCCTACTGTTACGAACGCTGTTGTCCATTTAAACGGTATTTCTAAAGTATTATTGAAATCTCCTTTATTCTTTATTATTGAGTTGGATATAGGCTTATAACAGCGATTGTCTATGATCTTGAATGTGTAATTATTTCTACGACGTTTTTGGTGCACATCCAGTGGCGTAACTAGGAACTCGGGGGCCCCTAGACAAAATGTGAATATTGAAATGTATATTATCACTTACAGTGGCGTAACTAGGAACTCGGGGGGCCCTCTGGGGCCTCTACACTCGGGGGGCCCTAGACTTTGTCTACCCAGTCTACCCTATTGTTACGCCACTGTGCACATCGTGGCTTATGTTTTAGGATGTCACGCTTTTCATATATTTGGACAGCTTATCTCAAACACGTTAATTAAATACAGGCCTATTAATCATTCTTCTGCTGTCTAGTATGACAATAGCTTGTCTGGCGTGCACCCATATGGGCCCATAGTTAGAAATTTATTATCTTTCGCGTACGTAAATTATGCAATGGTGGGGAAATTTGGCACATTGGCGTAGCCGCGTATACGCTGCCCAATACCGACGGTCGTATTGGGCTTTGTGACATGGCGAAGAGTAGCCTAAGTTTTTTGGGAACCATGATTTAAAAACAGCTCATTTACGTGCCTTTAATGGAAGGCTTGGAAGAAAAGGTATGACACGCAACACGTATAATTATAGGCCTATGCATAACAATGATATTGACCTACTATCTGAAATTCTGAATGCCATAAATCCGTATTAAAAGCATGGCCCCTATAGTCTGTATCATTTCTGTACCTGCAGATGGCAGTGATCGGATCGTGTTTAATCTAGTCCCTCTGCTTTGGGGGAGGGGGGGAAGGATCCACGTGTCTGGGGAGGTGGAGGTGGAGGTGGGACCAAACGACCATTCGAGCGGCCGGCGACCGCAAAGGAGAACACCGGCGACACCCTTTGCCAATTTCTTTTCTGATGACCTTCTTATTTTTCTGATGACCTTTTTGGTGATCCTTTATTTCTATATTCTCTTAACAGTTAACACTCTATATTAGTCAGATAAGACTTTCATCGTATAACCGCTCAGCTGACGCAATATAAGGCCTAAAGATGTAAAAACAGCTCTAAAAATTTGTGGAGGAAGGTCATTCCTGCGGTGGACCTCCCCGGAAGATACCTAGATTAAGCACTGACGATGTATCGAATATAGGCCTAACAATAATAATTAGGTCCATTGTTTTTCTGTTTCGTATTGGATGGCATGTGATAATTAATCAATATTTCACGCAGGCCTGTAGCCTAGATAACTGCATAAATGTTGCAAGCCTACATTCGACATAGGTCTAAAGTGGCAAAAAGCGATTTGAGACTTACAGTAACGCCAATAGCAAAACACAGGTGCATGTACATGTAGCTTGAATATTCTGTTTTCGCTGTGTTGATAATTACTCGGTTGATCATCCAAAGCTTGCGTTGAATACCAACATAAACGCCTGTCAGTGCCCGTTACCATTATAATACAGCGTTTTATTTTACCAAGCGGCATCGAGCCGATCAGGTCCTATCCTTCACAATGCGTCTCTACTCATGCATAGATCTATGTCGGCCATTTTGAAACAATGGCGTAGTCGTATGAGAGCGTCAACTCTTTTATTACGATCTGTATCGATTTGCTGGAAGCAGCTCATGCATTGTAATGATAATATTGTTCAACTGTTGTTTTAGTCAAAGGTGTAACTTGATGCAAGACGAATTTTTTGTGCAACCGGGATCATTTGGATTAGAATAAAATGCTTATTTTGAGACGAAATAAAATCTACATACAAAAAGCAGTGTTGACTGAGCACACTCGATGCAAGTTGTTTTAATTTTTAATCTCGCACTAATTTTGCTAAAGTATAAACTTAGATGTTTCATTAAACCAAATGAGAATCGTAATCTAAAGTATACAACCTGTATATGGACCTCGACTCAAATAAATTATGTTGCCAGATCAGCCAGATACAAAATAAATATTCTGATAAATAAAATATCTATAGATGCCCAGTTTAAGAATGAGCAATAACTACAATGTACAGTATAAAATATCGTACTATAGACAGCATACAGCGTAGCCTACTATCACGCATGGTCGCTGCTATATGCTCACTTTGCAACTTTACCAACTTGTTGTTGGAGTCCTTGTATAGTTATGAAGAGGAGTTTTCTACGACTCCTGCTATTCGACGCTACAATACCTTCTACAGCACCATTGTTGTTGCTGGTGGTGACAATAATTCTTCGGCTTGACAGTCAGTGCAATCACAATATTATGACAACTATACAGTCCACTGTCTTTGGCGTTAACGGCGGAGTGATCAGGTTCCTTAGTACTCGCGAGTTCACAATTATACGCAAAGGTCAATATTTTGTTGTCAGGCAAACGTTTGCATGTTATGAGGTCAGACTGCGATGGAGATCTTCTCTTCGTAGATGGCGAGCAGCAGCATGGCCAGGAAGCCAATGCAGATTCCAAGGTTCGATGTGATGAAGATGAGCCACGGTGAGTAGATCGAGAAGAAATGGATGAGCTCAGGTATCTGCAGCAGCAACCACGAAGTGAAATCAATCAACCATGTCGAGAGATTCGTCTTCACAAGACTCATTAAAATGATGTCTAATTGATTAGTGGTTGGTAGTGGTAGTGGTAGTGCCATAGAGACAGCAGTGGTGGTGGTGGTAGTAGTAGTAGTAGTAGAAGTAGCAATAGTAATAGTAGGCCTAGTAGGCCTAATAGTATATAGTAGTAGCAGTAGCAGCAGTAGAAGTAGTATCTTATTGACTATAATTCTAGATGTCAGTAGCGACTAATATTATTTATCTTACAACGTCGGCCAATGCGATGTAGAGGAACATTCCGTAGGCAACAGCGGCGATCCACAGCTGTGCTCCATCTGTGTTTTCAGAGACGGAGATTCCGATATAGAGACCGATGAAAGCTGTTAGCTGTGACAACAGCTGGAACAACAGCACCTTCTTCGTTGACCAACCGGCAGACAACAGAACCGCTGTGTCACCTGTGTTGTTGTTGTCGTCGTGCAACAGAGACAACAATAGGGCAATACAATAGCAATTCAGTGACGAGACAGTTACAACAGAGCGCAGCTATTGATGAACATGCACTCTTGAAACCATTAGACAAACTATGACGCTCGGTGGTGCAGTGGGTATGTTCGTGGCCTTGCAGCCGGAGGGTTGCAGGTTCGAATCCACCTCAAGCCGCCTCGTGGGATCTTGTGCAAGTCCTGCACTCACAATTGCTCAGCGCTTCGGCGTGAAATATTGAAGGGGTGCCATGACAAGTGCACATACAAACAAACAAAACAAAAAACCATAGATATAGGACGTCATGTATACTATGCATGTGCAATTGTGCATGCAAGTATGTATGTATGTATGCATCCATGCATGTATGTAGGTCTATGTAATAATAAGTATTTAGGTTTTTAGAGCGCATTTGTAAGAACCTTTAAAACAATCGCTGTGCAAGGGATTTTAAATCAGATAAAAATAACAAATGACGGGAATGTTGATTGGGTCAGGATGCAGGTACATGGAATTTGCTAACCTGTAAAGCAACTCTACACGCATAGGTTATACTGCGTGTAACACTCAGACATATAATAAAAGACAATACGTAAATGAGAATCTTTGTCTTAAATAATTAGAGTCTCACCGAATTCGTGTGGCAATTCGTGTGTGAAGATGGCAATCGTCGTTCCAATTCCCGTTCTCCAGTTCGTGGCAAACGCCGCTCCCATCGCCAGACCATCGGCAAAGTTGTGGATGCCGTCGCCAATCGTTATCATCCACGCCACCGACGAATGAGCTGTGGTGGAAAGAAGCAAAGCTTTCATAACATCACATGGTTGTGTGTGTAGGTGTGTGTGTGTGTGTGTGTGTGTAGGTGTGTGTGTGCGGGGGAGGCATGGGCAAAATGAACTGAGAGCACTTATTCCCACTGAGCATAGGGATCGACTAGTCCCAATACAGGGTGAGAATTGCAGGAGTGCTGGATGTCACTCCCAATCTTTCTAAGAACCCGTAGTAAAGTCTGTTTTTCACACCCCAATTCCAAGTGGATCATATAGTCTAACCCCAGTTATTTTTCCACAATTTTCACACTGCCCAGTAACCGAAACATGCTATCAAAGATCATGTGTACGTTATTTGGAGCAAGAAATGCGATTAAAAATAGGGTCAGATGGATTGAAAATATAATTTCTGATATGCAATCTCTTATGAAAGAAAGACTTATTGGGTTACAATTGGAGAGTGTGGGTGTATGGTGTGGCAACACATTCATCTTCCATCTCATCTTCCATACATGATGATAGGATAGCATCCATTTCCATCTGTTTAGCCCTATAATACCTTGCCATAGGCCTACCTCACAAAAAGATCTACGAGTTTCCTGAAAACAAGATAATAGTCTCTGCGTTTATTGACTCTTGTAGATGTCACATCGCATCCAAATGACATGAATAATAACATTCCTGCAATCGCTGCTCCCGTAAGAAATGATTTTTTGCTATTTTCTACATAACATTCTTGCTATAAAGAACCGTATAAAGACCAGAACAGTATGTGAAGAAGAATGCATCCATTTACGACCATCATAAGACTTCAGCGATTCAATTATAAATCTCGTTGCGCTATATAACTACACGATATGAACCACATAATTAAATTATAGCCTACCATGTACAACACCATCTTCGTCGTCCACTTCATCCTCATGCTCATGTTTGTGCTTCTTCTTCTCTTTTCCGCCATCTTTGTTTTCGTCTCCTCTCTGATCGGTGAGTGACGTAGAAGTGACGTCTTCGTCATAGCTTTGATTGACGTATGTGCTCAGAGTGATGTCAGAATTCATTCCGTTTAAATCGACCGGACCAACGTCAGACTCGTTCGCCGACGATGTTCTTCGTGTACCAAGAACTCGACGAAAATAACTCTATAAATGAATAAACAAATTCAAGAGCGATCAGCATCGTACACTTGTAAGGGTAGAACTATAGTATCCGGGACCGCAGCATTATTATCCAGTATCTTTGGATAGTATCCAATGACGACAGTCATGACACTAACCCTAAACCTATCGCTAACCGATCCTCACGACGCCTAACCCGACCTTCACGACGCCTAACCTGACACTAACCGACACTCACGGTCCTTGATATTTCCGGACAGAGGTTTGAAATTAGTTGGTCTAAATAGCTTCTAAGAAAATTAATATAAAACTGGCTGATCGGAGCAGCAGGAAAAATGAATTCGCTTTCAATTTTGATGCAAATTACGTCTTTATTGTATGACTAGAACTTTGATATTTTCACCAGTATTAGATAAGTATGTCAGGATTAAAACGGTCTAACAATTTTTTCATTCGATGAATATTTACTATTTATTGTCATATTTGCAAACTGAATCCCTTTTCCTCGACCGACACATTGTATATAGCTATAATTTTATATATACAGTAGGCTGGCAGTAGGCCTCCATACATCGCAGAAGTAGGTCCTATAGTAGTTCCGCTGGAATACATACGGCAATGTCTCCAGCCTTGTAGAGGAGAAGCTGGAGATTGTAGTAGAACCAGAGACTTCCACATCCACACAACGCTTTCCAGACATACGGCTCGACAACGACACCATCACCTGCCGCGTGATCATGGTCGGCTCCTTCCTCGTGCACGCCAAGAGCCTAACAATAGAAAGCATTGTCATTGAAGATAACGACCTCAGACTACCACCAATAAGATAATCACCTAAGAGACAGCCACGTTCCAACAACCTGAAACGGGTTTACTTGACTATATATACGACACCTTCGACACTGTTCTCGGTTTCGGGACCGAATAGAGGGACAAATAGCTATTCGGTACTCGGCCGAATAGTGCGGTCGGACCGAGTCCGAATAGTGGTCACGTGACAGCTGTGTCTGCATATACGCGGTGGCTATATCGAGTGCACACAGACTTGCCGAATGACGCTACAATTACATGTATATACATGTAGTACGGTGTTAACAGTTTACTGTTAGTTTATGCATAACTGAAACGTTTTCACTGAATGTTGTCGGTATAGACCTACAATCTTAATATTATTATTATTATCATACAATTATATTCGTGTAATAGTATTCGACCGAATAGTTCGCCCAATTACTCGTGATAATCACATAATATTCGGTACAGGCATACACACAGAGAGAGGAAACCCTCTGGTAGATGTAAAGGAGTGACCTGGAGAGTTACCTGTGGAATGAGGTGGAGCAGTGCGTCTCCCGCTAGGCTTCCGACGGCCAATCCAAGCATGGTGGAGATGAGGTATCGATAGATCTTCGTTCCTTTCCATCTCACGACCACCAAAGCGATGACTACGCATGCGCTGACGAAACCAACGGCCAACGTACCAAACCCATACACTGCAGAAGTATAATAAGGACCATCATAGGTTTATGAATATTCATTCGTTCATGAATATTCAGACTTTCAACGCCCCAAAATCGAGCTCATAATTATGTTAATTTTATCAATTCATATAGCAACATTCAGCAATATTTATCCATAATTGATCAATAATTATAATAATTATTGTGTTCATGAATATTCACACGTTTACGAATAGCCTACCGCAAATTACATGCCGTACGCTGCTTTACGAAAAAATTATTTGTTGTCATAAAATGTGACGGTCTGTCATATTTTACGGCTCCGCAAGCTGTTGCATAGCCTATGTAGGCTACACATAATTATACTGCCTAAGACCTGACATCATTCCGTCTTAGCTCACCTACTTTTCACTCAACATTGCCTGATTAATTAACTTGCCTATGTTCCATAGAACAGTAAGGTAAGGTGAGTGCCGTAACTTACCTACCATGTGTTATCTTATTGCTATTAAACCAGATATTCTGATAACGTAGACGGTCTCACCTTCAGCGGCTGAGGGTCGACTGGGAACCTCTGGCTGAGGAGTGGCCTTGGGTTGACAGCCGATGGTCGCCTGTTGTAGGAGAGCTGGACACAGACGGTAGAGGTCCGTCTTCGACAGAGTCGGCTGCTGGGTGACGTCCAGCTGGAAACCTCGTAGCAGAACTTCCAAGGAAAGGCACTGAAACGAAACGAGGAAAGATGACCAAATGGCATTTCCGTGTATCTTCATTTTTCTTTATCTCGTATAGACCTACATGTACTTCTCAGGTAACGAATTGATTGATTGATGCTGTTGAAATTGCTTTGATTACTTGTACTTTACACCGTGGTCTACATAATTGTGATGCCATATAGCCTGATGCAAGGGTACAACATTCTTAACAACCTATAGATCTTGTAGCGAAATATATTTGGTTTAAATCATTTCCTCTCACAGTTCCCTGTTGCATTAAGCTGTATAATTATTACATCGTATTTCGTAACTTTGCTAAAGTAAATGATAGATTCCCGTTGTTGAATTGCAATCAACATCATCCAGTGTAACGTAATCTAATTGTTAACATTCTTGTAGCGCCATAACCAGTGACAGAATACGTTCCAATCGTTTTGAAGGACTCAACGTGCGTCGTGCTGTCTCAGTTGTGAGTCCAAATTATGTCCAGAAAAGTCATCGGTTGGAGGTATACGTCTGTTACATAGGGTTGACCTAAATCAGCGTTTTACCCCTCATCAAAACCTTTTGTTAAATCACCGTGCTTGGACTGGGAGCGCCTCTGAGTGGATGTCCGGAAGAAGCACTCTATGAATTCATGAAATTAATTAAAGAATTTCTGCAAATTGTACTGCATACATTGAGTTGCATTAAAATCAGAATTCGGTCATTTTACACACAAAGAGAAAGTCAGCACCCAAGCATTTCGATTTTAAATCGATAACCAAAAAATTATTTATGATTTTCGTACAAACGCACTTTAGTGGCGACATCCACTTCCGTATCTTCATGCTCATGTTCTTGATCATGTTCTTGATCAGGTACTTCAGCTGACCGGCGCCTTCTACGATGCGTATGTCCAGCATCCTCTTCATCTGCTCCAGTTTCACTGGAAGGATCTTTTCCGATCTTTAACAACTCGACTATCCTCTCCAACCCTGTTACAAGTTAGTGCATTATTATTATTATTATTATTATTATTATTATTATTATTATTATTATTATTATTATTATTATTATTATTATTATTATTATTATTATTATTATTATTATTATTATTATTATTATTATTATTATTATTATTATTATTATTATTATTATTATTATAGATGGAGAGATAAATAGACAGACTACCTTTTATTATTTTGCGCATTTGTTCTGATATGTAGTATATTGCGCCGAAATACCTCGGGGATCTCGATCTTTCTGAATATTTTCATCGACCTTTCCGTACCTTGTATAGGTCTGACTTGTTTGTAATACCACTATATTTGCTCACACTCATCATAATTGTGCCATCCCTATGGAATTCCCATCCCCACTCTCCTTCTTGATGGCGCTCTGTCTCTGTCTCTTTCTGTCTGTCTCTCTCTATCTGTCTCTGGCTCTCTCTGTCTATCTCTCCGCCTCTCTGTCTCTGTCTCTGTATCTGTCTATGTTTCTGTATGGCTGTTTCTGTCTGTCTGTCTGTTTCCTCATTCTCTAACTATCCGTCTCTTCCCATCAGTCTGTCTTTCTGTCTGTCTGTCTGTCTGTCTGTCTGTCTCTCTCTCTCTCTCTGGACTCTCTGTAGACCAGATTCGCATCCTCACTTCACATCTCTTGACAACCCCTCTGACAAGACGCAGTGCTCATCATTAAGCCAGCTATCATTATGATACTTGGAAGCTATACACTTACATTTCAGACACATTCAAACTGAGAGCCACTGTACAATTATTATAGACAACGCCTGAGATCATCATCACTTTACCTTGATAAGAAATACCGCACGTGTCGTTGTCACCAAAGGTTACGAATAAAGACAGAAGGTAATCTTCGCTCGATGGCGCTCCATCCTCCGATTCAACGATGCAATCGCCTGTCATAAGAAACACACAAGAAAAGAAAGAGATTAGATTAGATTAGATTAGATTAGATATCTTAGCAAGTGCAGCGATACGAGGTTTATCAAAATAATGTCTTGTTCAACTAATTAACTAATACAAGAAAAATAGCATGAGCTTGGTAAGTAAGTAAGACTGTAGGTAAGTAAGTAAGTAAGTGAGCAAGCAAGTAAGTGTAATGATGTCCTTGGTCCTACCCATACATTCTTACCCTGATATATATTGTTGATTGATAATTACACACGCATTCGATCGCAGTATTGATGGCGACGTTTAGTTAGAAACAAGAATCGTCTTTGAATTTCAAACCGATTACAAAACGGATCACAAGTCATTGTGCAGGAGTCGAATTTAATCGTC